>MJUU01056177.1:182174-193878 GCA_002080025.1 Modiolus philippinarum
TGCTCCCGCCATCTCTGTGTGAGTCCAAAGGGATGTAAAATAGGATGAACTACAAATTTATTTTGACTCGTAATACGAGACTTAAGTATATTAATTAACCGAAATTTGAACATGGCAGTGGTGGTCCAGTGGTAGCGTACCAGACTTTTATACCCGTAGAACCTTGACAGAGGGGGTTCGAATCCCAATGGAATTAACAAAAATTTTATATTTAATATTAAAAGACTCAGACTCAGACTCTGAATCTGAATTGATAAAAACAGATGAAAAATTCATCACTGGCAGATGGTTCAAGCCAAAATTATTATTTACATTGTAAATTTTTCCAATCAAGTACCGTAATTGCAGTTAATTTATCTTCTGCATATGGCCATTTCAACAACAATATGTCTCATCAGTGCAGATTATATCAAAACAATTGGAAAACCGAATAAAAAAACGAAAGATTTCTAAGTGTCATTTTCAAAAAATTGAAATAGCCCACATTTTGATGGGGCGCTCAGCATAGATCTGTCCATAACATACCATAAAAACGAAGCACAAATAAGATGTTTGGATTTCATCGGTACTCACTCTAATTCTTATTTTAAAGCAAAACAAGTCCCATGGATTCTCTTAAACAAAGTGAAAGAGAATGCAGACTGTTAGTTAAATGAATAAATAAGCTGTCTATAAATTCAGTCAACGTGGAAACATAAAAATTAACATTTGATCTATGACAAACAATTAAACATCTTAAAAACAAGAAACAATAAAAGGAAATAGAAATGAAGAAAACGATCCCATATTACATACTACAAATATATAAATAAACAAATAAATTAGCAAATTATTTCAATATAATAACCACATTTTCCGAAACTAATTGTCCCGCGGTTCCACATATTACATATAATAACTTTAAACTGGTTTTCATATATCAAACAATTCAACTATATTCATTTAAGCTTATTCTAGTATTTTGCAATGCATCACTTTTTAGAAAGTATGCATGGTATTTTCCTCAAACTGTTTAATTAATTTGCAAACCCTTAGATTATAATTATATGGTAAGCTAATCCAAATTTGTGAACCAGAATATAAAAGGTTTTCTTCAAAGACGGTAAAATTAATGTTAATTTTGGAACGTAAACCATAAGTACGAACTGTTATAAACAAAATGAGCATTTTCATGCAAATACGGAAGCACATTAGTGACTTATATTCAAGGAAAGCTCTTTGATATTAAAATCTTTTACAAATACAACCATTTTAAAGAATCAAACAGAAAAGAAAAGATATCTAATATAACTCTTGCTAATTTTTATGTGTCTATTCTTTTTTCAATCCTATTTGTGTTACAATTTTCCCAAATTATAACAATAATCAAAATGAGGTAATATATGAGAACTAAAATATATAATTTAAATTCATACATTCATTCGTACCTGCATTGGCAAATATTTACGATTTTTTTAAGTAAATCGACAAATGTCCAAGATACTTTAATGATTTGATCTGTCCATTACAATTACTATCGATAATCAGGCCTAATGATTTTTCAAATGTCACATGGTCAACCCTTTCATTCGACATAAAAGTGTTAAAATTAAAACAAAATCTTGATCCAATTGTCATTGCTTCACATTTTGCAGGATCAAGCTTCATGTTATTTTCTGAGCATCGTTTGACAATCAAATCGATATCTTTTTGTAGCTTATTAATAGTATTTAATTTGTATCATTACTTTTTGAATGTAAAGTAGAATCCCCTACAAATAAATCCAAAAAAAAAGATTCATCTATTTTCAAAAGTAAATCTTTAACATATAATATAAATAAAAACGACCAAAATTGACCCCTGTAGCAGAATCATCTGCATATAAATTCAAGGATGAATCTTCTGTAATCCAAGGCAAATCATTAACATATAATATAAATAACAAAGGGCAAAAAATTAACCCCTGTCATACACCAGTTTAAATGCACTAAATATCAGATAAAAAAATTCGAATTCTAACTTTTAATGATCTCTGTGTCAAATATGACTTGAACCATATGTAAAAAGGTATTTTGTGAAATATTACATAGTTCCAATTTTCTGGTAAAATAGCAAATAACCAATAAAACGCCTTTTAAGTCTAGAAATATTGTCACATTAATGTACAATTGTCAATATTATTGAACAACTCATCAGATAGTTCTGTAGCGAATGAATGATTCACTCTGAATCAAAACTTTGAACTATGAAATAAATCGTTTTTAATTAAGCAATTGTACAGTTTCACTTACATGACAATCGAAAATTTTGGAGAAAGAAGGCAATACTACCACAGGGCGATAATTATTAGGATTTTGTCCATCTCCATGCACTTCTAAAGACCGGACTAACTCTGGCATTTTTGAAAATGCACTGCAACCACTTTTTCAACCAAGGAGAGTACTTTACCCGATTTGTTATGCTTGTTGACAACCCTGCATCCATAAAAAAAATAATGTAAAACAGGATGTGGCGTTGTTAAACGATTAGAAAGTGAATTCCGTTTAAACCGATGCTATAGGCCGTCATGAACTAACTTCAAGATAAAGAACAACAATAAAACCGTTGTTCCATTTGCTTTATTTTACCATAAGAAAAAGAAGGGAAACGGGGAATGTGTCAAAGAGACAACGACCCTAAAAGAGCAATAACAACTCAATGTATTTATATGGATTTTGTCTCATGCGCCTTTACTTCATGTCCCTTTATTTGTTCATTTGATATTTACTACAGCCCCTGCTTATGTAACTAAAAAAATGAATTTCATCAGTATTTTCTCATCTGGCCGCTTTCCTTCCATTATTCAGACAGCAATTGAATAGTCGTATTCTTAGTATGAGGTCACAAAACAATCTTTGGGGTGAATCCATATGTAAATTGTATCCGGTTAGAATATCATTAAAATATTCCGAGTGCTGAAACACAGTGAAGAGCTGGCGAACGAACACTGTATGATGCTCATATTCTAGAGATGTGCTCTGATTATTTACAGTATGCCAGCTTTCAAAATTCAAAAAACATGTTTGTAATCGTGTGTTGCATTTTTTATCTGTTTCCATGCTTAAAGTTATTAATCAAATTTCCCAAAAGTTGAACGTGAAGATGTTTTTAATGACTGACCAGCCTCCGACTGTGTACTTGTATATGAGACAGTCCATCTAATATGAGTAGTCGAGGCCCGGTCCGTCAAAACATGGTATGTAACTGGCCCTGTGTGATATTAATTCTTTTTGGAAATTAGAAAAACATTAAACACGATTTTTGTATTTTTTTTTGTTTGGATAGCAAAGGCCATTTACATTTTCTGATCGAATTACTGAAGCAATTCGAAATAAACTTCGAACCATTCGTTGTTTACACCCTTTGCCTGTTATGGTGACGATATTGAAAGTATGACGGTTCTGCAAAATATATCACTGCAACAGTTTCTACATTTTATTTTATTTAATATTTCATTTTGACATATGGTTTATCTATTTGTATATTTGTGTTTTGAATACAATATTGAAAAGAAAACTACAAAAATGCTTTAGTACATCAGATTTGCTAAGAGAAGATAGAGCTATCCAAACGTTTGAAGAATGATCAACTTCTTGGTAAGTCCGGGTCAAGAACCGGAAGAACTCTTTACAGGTTGTGAGGACGGGAGAAGATAAAAAATGTTTCTGGAGAAGCTACAATCCAGCGAACTGATATATGGGGTAGCACCAACGTACTTGACTACTGGGCTGGTTAATACCATCGCAACCTACAGTATTAGTACAAGGGTATAAACATCGACCCATTGGTAATAAAACAGATAATACCAACGTTTTGCCTAAATTCTAAACAAAATTTAAATGATTTCCCACAGAAGGGGGTCTAAATCCCAATCGTCTTCTGTAGACGCCACTGCAATAACATTGATTGAAAAAAGCAATCGAAAAAAGGACAGGAAAACCTCATATTTTGAAGAGATTTTCATAGGACTTTAATTCGAACTATACCATTCAGCTATATAATAAGCATATCTCTTTCATATACAATTATCACTCAAATTATGTATCTCAAAGCTCCGTTGGTGTGTTATGCAAGAATGTATTCCAAGACTGTATTTCTTCACATTGGAACATTTTGTTTTCTTGATTAATTGTTCTTTTGGTGGAAAGTGTGAAGCTGATAAAATGACCAAGGGGAAATGCGCTAAAGGGCACAATGTTTCAGATACGGACAGAAATTAAAACCATTTGACGACACTCCCATGCTTTCTCATAAAATATGAAACGACTCTCCCCTGCGTTACAGCCACGCCGATCCAAATATTGACCTGAAATTCTTTAATATCAATATTCTTCAGTGGATCTTTGGGCGTTTCGTGTAGATTTTATGCGGGTTAATTTGCGTTTGTATGTATGGTAACGATGACGTGTGTTTTCATAGAAAAAACAAGCCTCGAAAGATCAGGTTGCAGAAAAAAATATAAAATCGTGAAAATTGGTCAGAGTGTTTGAGAAATCTACAGGCATTTGGTGAGTAAATTTGACGTGGATATATTCCAAACTTATCGTTATGTTCCGTGCCATATTTAATATGTACACATGAACGTTATAAATTAGCGCAAAGTCTCATTTCTTACCAGTGTGTCTGCTCCGAAGCGAGAGAAAACGACTTTCCCCTTCGTTAAAGTCGAATCTCCCTGTCGTTTTGACGACTCTCCCGCGGTAACGGTTGTACGCGGTGACCCTGGACAACGGTAACATCGGAAACACTAAGAAACAAGGACACCACTTCGTTATTTACTTATTCAATATAAAACAATTTTTTTTATAGTGCAGCAATAGGCATTACTCAATTCTAGTGTTTCAACATCTATTTAGTCATTCTGTTAGTGCTTTAGTTTTTTGTGTTGTATATGTAACGTTCGTGTGTTTTGTGGGCATGTGGTGTCTTTGGTCTTCCGTCTTTTGGTGTTCTTGCTTTTGCCTTGTCTCTGGACTTTGATTTGTGTAATCTTGTGCTTTGTTCCTTCGGTATTCTACTGCCGTTGTTCTGACTGATTTGTTTGGTAGCAAAATAGCTTAAACTTGTATCTTTTTATTTTTTTTAATTGATTTTGATTATAACTACCGATTTTCTTCGTCTTTTGCTTCTGTTCTTCGCCATACTTAAGCAAAAAGGAGAAAGATAGATTAATTAAAAATAGATCAAATAAAACCCAATCAATAAGGAAAGAAATTTCATTTTCGCCTTTGATATCAAAAATGACGAAAGATATATATACACTTTCAGTTAGAACAATGTGAATAGCACGAGTATAAATACTGTTTATATTTCAACTCTACCCGAGTCTTTCTCAAAACAACATAGAATATAATACAAGAATAAAATATTTACAAAAAACTACACTACAAAACTTAATTTAATCAGTAAACTACATGTCGGAGACTGAAGGCGTGACCTCAATTAAAGTGATGTGAAAAAAATTTTGTTGTTGTCTGTTCATGATTTTTTATAGCAAAAATTTCTATTTTTGAACTAGTCCTGATATTAAGACTGGGTTTTAAACGATCAATCCAGTAGCTTTATTTTGATCTTCTCTGGTTTACATTCCACGATCTATTTTGATCTATTGCAATGACTTGCATATTTTGCCAGTTGTGATTCTGAGTATTAAAATGGATTGCAGTGGCCTGGTACTGATCTTTGTTTTCGATAAGTGTATAAATGAAGCACATTGTGTGTATCTGTTTAGATCTAGCACAATAGGGACCTTGGGTGTTTTTGCTTTGTTTTATGTTGTTTATATATATATATATTGTTGCTGTGCTCTTGAAGAATTTGGTAGAAGAACTAAATTTGCACAGAAGACAA
The DNA here is from genome assembly GCA_002080025.1 of Modiolus philippinarum. Taxonomy (NCBI): domain Eukaryota; kingdom Metazoa; phylum Mollusca; class Bivalvia; order Mytilida; family Modiolidae; genus Modiolus; species Modiolus philippinarum. The sequence continues at coordinate 188,043 of MJUU01056177.1, forward strand.
GGTTTGTCGGAACATGTTTTAAATTGTACATTTTCAGGTGATGTTAGTTTTGCTCTAACGAGAATATCCTTCAGATTTTTGGGTCGACGGAATGATATTAGTAGAGGTTCAGGAAACAATGTTTTTTTCATTTTTGTTGACGCATGAAGAATTGGCATAAATTCACGGGTGATAGCAGACAAATGGGGTAGCTGTGGGTGGAAGGTAGCTGCCAGGGGGTACGTAAATTCTTTCTCTTCCTTTCCCGGTATTGTAACAGTTCCTTTCGGTCAATGGAGGAGACCTTTTGAATAGTTTTTCTGACTTGTTTTTCCTGATAACCCCTGTTAACAAGATGTTGGGTTAATTCTCTGCTCCTATGTTTAAATGTCTCTTCTTGTGAACAGATTCGACGAATACGGGTAGAAAGTCCGTGTGGGGTCGCATTTATACAGTGTCTAGGATGACAGCTACTTGGGAGCAGGTAGGCGTGTGAATCTGTCGGTTTAGTGTGTAAATCAAAGTGAATTTGTCCATCAACAAGTGTTGAGGTCGTGTCGAGAAAGACATTTGTTGTTTCAGATATGTTGACTGTAAATTTTATGGACGGATGAAAATTATTGATGAATTCAACAAATTTATCAAGGTGTTGTCTAGTATGGGTCCATTTCATTTCTATATCGTCTATGAAGCGCAACCAACTAAAGGGTTTGTAGGGTGCTTCTTGGAGCATACGTTTTTCTAGATCTCCCACGAATATATTTGCATATGATGGTGCTACTTTAGTACCCATTGCTGTTCCATTAACCTGAAGGAAATTGTCGTTATTGAAAACAAAGTTGTTACGTTTCAGTACAAGATCTAAAAGACTGACTAGCGACTCGGTAGAAGGCGATTGTATTTCTCTACCTTCCCAAACTTTGCGGCAGGCTTCTATACCCTCTTCGTGTGGAATGTTGGTATACAGTGAAGTAACATCTAGAGTTACTAAAAGGGTGTTTTGTGGGAGGTCTTCAGTCGGTGTTTTATTCATGTAATTGGTAGTGTCTTTAACGAAAGAGGGCAAATTTTCAACGAAAGGTTGAAGATGAAAGTCTAAAAAATTCGAATTTTTTTCTGTATGATGACCAATGCAATTAACTATTGGACGTCTGGGAAGTCCTTCTTTGTGTATTTTTGGCAAAAGATAGAATAAGTCAGCTCTTGGGTTTTCAGGAAGAAGACCTTCAAAAGTTTCCTGATCTTGTTCTACCATTAGCCTAAATGCTGAAACAATTTCTTCACTTTACTTTTTAGTGGGATCTGTGTTTAATTTTTTGTAAAATTCAGGCTTTGATAGTTGCCGGGTTGCTTCGGCAACAAAGTCGTCGGTTTTCATTACGACTACAGTAGAACTTTTGTCGGCTTTTTTTAATAACAATATCCTCTCTCTTTTCTAATCTGTGCATAGCCTCTTTTTCATTTTTTGATAAATAAGATATAGCAGGTCTTTGTTGTGGCAGTTGGCATTCCACCTTTCTTGGACTTTTTCGATGTACAATTCCAAGGCTACAGTATTAGTACAAGGGTATAAACATCGACCCATTTTTGGTAATAAAACAGATAATACCAACGTTTTGCCTAAATTCTGCACAGAATTTAAATGATTTCTCACAGAAGGGGGTCCAAATCCCCAATCGTCTTCTGGAGACGCCACTGCAATAACATTGATTGAAAAAAGCAATCGAAAAAAGGAAAGGAAAACCTCATATTTTGAAGAGATTTTCATAGAACTTTAATTCGAACTATACCATTCAGTTATGTAATAAGCATATCTCTTTCATATACAATTACCACTCAAATTATGTATCTCAAAGCTCAGTTGGCGTGTTATGCAAGAATGTATTCGAAGACTGTATTTCTTCACATTGGAACATTTTGTTTTCTTGATTAATTGTTCTTCTGGTGGAAATTGTGAAGCTGATAAAATGACCAAGGGGAAATGCGCTAAAGGGCACAATGTTTCAGATACGAACAGAAATTAAAACCATTTGACGACTCTCCCCTGCTTTCTCATAAAATATGAAACGACTCTCCCCTGCGTTACAGCCACGCCGATCCAAATATTGACCTGAAATTCTTTAATATCAATATTCTTCAGTGGATCTTTGGGGCGTTTGGTGTAGATTTTATGCGGGTTAAATTGCGTTTGTATGTATGGTAACGATAACATGTGTTTTCATAGCAAAAACAAGCCTCGAAAGATCAGGTTGCAGAAAAAAAATATCACATCGTGTAAATTGGTCAGTTTGAGAAAATCTACAGGCATTTGGTGAGTAAATTTGACGTGGATTTATTCCAAACTTATCGTAATGTTCCGTGTGATATTTATTATGTACACATGAACATTATAAATTAGCGCAAATTCTCATTTCTTATCAGTGTGTCTGCTCCAAAGCGAGAGAAAACGACTCTCCCCTTCGTTAAAGTCGAATCTCCCTGTCGTTTGGACGACTCTCCCGCGGTAACGGTTGTACGCGGTGACCCTGGACAACGGTAACATCGGACACACTAAGAAAGAAGGACACCACTTCGTTATTTACTTATTCAATATAAAATAATCTTGTTTTTATAGTGCAGCAATAGGCATTTCTCAATTCTAGTGTTTCAACATCTATTTAGTCATTCTGACTGATTTGTGTGGTAGCATAATGCTGTGTCACAGTTTTATATGCATGACACTTTTTATGTGATTGCTGTCATTTGTTTGTATAAGGAACAGTCATTTCTAAAATAGCTTAAACTTGTATCTTATTATTTTTTTAAACTATTTTTAGGTTGATGATATGGCTTGAACCTAAATATTCTATAAAGCATTGTATTTTGCAGACGTGTGTGCAAACAAAAATTAACTGTAATGTAATGACACAAATAAAAATTGTTATACATTATCAAATTTAACAGATAGACAATGCACTTAATGTCTTTACAGTATTGCAGCAATAAATGAAGTTACGCGATTGGTAATGCTCTGCATGCTTTTTTTGTAGATTTATTCCTATGTATGGATCCAAACAATCTCCAATTTGGATGCATATATTCTTCAAGGAGAGAATATTTAATCAGTATTCCCTCCATTTAAAAAACAATTTATACTACCATATATGAAGACATTTTCTTAAAAGAACAGCTAGACTTGGTTAATATTATGTTTCAAAGAAAAGAAAACAAATCAACGAAAAGAATATTTACAAAAAAAACAAAGCAAAAAACAAAAAAAACCCAAACATTATACCCTGTAATTGGTATGTCATAAAAACCGGTTTAACCTACCATTTCTTTTGAAATGCCTGTTCCAAGTCAGGACCATTGCGGTCGACTATTTTCCCGGTGGTGTCCACCTGATTTGTCTTTTTGTCTCATGGACTTCAGCTCTTGACAAATTTACTCTGTTCGGTAAATTTGTATTTAATCCTATTTGCATGTTAAAACGATAACATTTACGGTGAAATACTACTGAAGTTATAATGATTATAATTACCGATTTTCTTCTTCTTTTGCTTCTGTTCTTCGCCATACTTAAACAAAAAGGAGAAAGATAGATTAATTAAAAATAGATCAAATAAAACCCAATCAATAAGGAAAGAACTTTCATTTTCGCTTTTGATATCAAAAATGATAAAAGCTATTGTCTAAAAACGTCAACTCATCCTGCCCATCTTTTGGATGACACACAAAGACTTCCCAGTTTTTGTTTTGGTTCATGTATTCTCACTAGTTATTTATTTCGTTTCATTTCATAGAGTAGAGTAGAGAAGAGTAGAGTAGAGTAGATATTTAATATGGAACTTTGGGTAGAAAATTTACCAGTCAATCTCCAGTCTTGTACACCCTTCCGAGGAAGTGGTATTTCGGCAGCGGTTTTCCAATTTTTAGATCCGAGTTGCACTGACGAGATGTAAATTCATCGAAATAGGGCCGTATATGCAACAGTGAAATTCAAATGAAGTGTTGCGTGTCCCTCAAATTGTAGTGGTCAAATTCCTCAGTGGAAAGATGTTCTTCTCACATCCTAACTTTAACTCAGTTGGGCTTTGACGTCAGACGCATATATATATATTATATATATATATATATATATATTTGTCTAAAAATAGCAACATCAACAACCTTGTTTAATTTGAGTGTCGGATCTGCCAACAAAATGCTGATACAATAAATTAAAATAGGAACCGGGATCAAGTATTTAATATTCGACGTTCGATATTCGATATTCCGAATTATGAATATCAAACTGAATATCAAACGGTAATTTTTTACCGTTTGATATTCGTTCGATATTCATGTTAATTATTATGAAATAAAGCAAAAAAAACTTGAATATCGAATGAATATCAAACGGTAAAAAAGCAACGTTTGATATTCATGTTTATTGTAATTAACTGAAAAAAAAAATATAAAAATCAAATGAATATCAAACTGAGATTTTTGTCAGCTCGATATTCGTTTGACATTCGTTCCCGGACTATTTATGCAACGGGGATGAATATCATATGAATATCAAACTGAAATTGTTTCAGTTCGCTATTCGTTTGACATTCGTTTCCGGACTGTTCAAGCGGTATAGAACGGATTTGAATATCAAATGAATATCAAACTTGGATTTTTGTCAGTTCGATATTCGTTTGACAGTCGTTTTCGGGTTATTCATTGAATATGCAGCGTAGATGAATATCAAACTGTAATTTTTGTCAGTTCGATGTTAGTTTGACATTCGTTTTCGGGTCATTCATTGAATATACAACGTAGATGAAAATCAAATGAATATCAAACTGAGATTTTTGTCAGTTCGATATTAGTTTGACATTCGTTCCCAGACTATTTATGCAACCGGGATGAATATCAAACTGAAATTGGTTCAGTTCGATATTCGTTTGACATTCGTTCAAGTACTGTTCATGCGGATATAGAACGGATTTGAATATCAAATGAATATCAAACTGGAATTTTTGTCAGTTCGATATTCGTTTGACATTCGTTTTCTGGTCATTCATTGAATATACAACGTAGAGCAATATCAAATGAATATCAAACTGAATTTTTTTTTCAGTTTGATATTCGTTTGACATTCGTTTTCGGGTCATTCTTTGAATATACAAGGTAGATGAATATCAAATGAATATCAAACTGAGATTTTTGTCAATTTGATATTCGTTTGACATTCGTTTTCGGACTGTTCAAGCGGTACAGAACGGATTTGAATATCAAACGAATATCAAAGTGGGATTTTTGTCAGTTCGATATTCGTTTGACAGTCGTTTTCGGGTCATTCATTCAATACTATACAACGTAGATGAATATCAAATGAATACCAAACTGAGATTTTTGTCAGTTCGATATTCGTTTGACATTCGTTCCCGGACTATTTATGCAACCGGGATGAATATCGAATGAATATCGAACTGAAATTGGTTCATTTCGATATTTGTTTGACATTCGTTCCCGGACTGTTCATGCGGTATAGAACGGATTTGAATATCAAATGAATATCAAACTGGGATTTTTGTCAGTTCGATATTCGTTTGACATTCGTTTTCGGGTTATTCATTGAATGTGCAACGCAGGTAAATATCAAATGAAGATCAAACTGGAATTTTTGTCAGTTTGATATTCGTTTGACATTCGTTTCCGGACTGTTCAAGCGATATAGAACGGATTTGAACATCAAATGAATATCAAACTGGAATTGTTGTCAGTTCGATATTCGTTTGACATTCGTTCCCGGACTATTTATGCAACGGGGATGAATATCGAATGAATATCAAACTGAAATTGTTTCAGTTCGCTATTCGTTTGACATTCGTTTCCGGACTGTTCA
>MJUU01056177.1:193892-221948 GCA_002080025.1 Modiolus philippinarum
GTTGAAGGGCCAACAAGGGCAATGAGTACTGACTGCTGCCGGGAAATGGGTAGGGGCAGGAAATTAGCCCCGCCAAACATATTATGTACAAACACCACAATTGTAATAAATCAGATATATAAAAACAAATACTGTGAAATTGAATACTTAAATGAACGGGATAAAAACAAATTACTAAGCTTTTTTGTTGATGCCATCCGGGTATAATGTACCTAACTCTCTAATCCAGAAGCTTTCTCTTGATTGTCTCTGTTTATCGCTCCAAACCCGCTCGTGATCAATGATGGTCACGTTTGATCTTGCAAAATCTTCCAAAGAATGCCCGGGTAATTTGAAATGTTGACTGACAGGCAGAAGTGGTTTTTTGGTGAGGTCACTGCGGTGTCCATTCATTCTTTTGTTGAACGGTTGGACACTTTCACCCACATAAGGTAGACCACAGACCTGGCAGTCAATGAGGTATACGACATTTACATTGCAGAACACCTTGTATACCTAACCCGTTTTTCTTCTACTGAATGTCTGTGTTTGTTGCATTTGCCGACAACACTTGCATCTTCTGTTCCCACAAGGTTTGCATTGGCTAAGTTGTGAAGAGTTTTGGGGGAGATTCGCTCGAACCAAGGTATCCTTAATGCTTTTTGGTCGTCTAAAAACAATGATTGGTGGCTCGGGAAACATTTTGGATAGTTTTTTTTTGCATTTTTAAATTTCCTTCCAGTGCTGTCGAACCAAGCTCGAAACTTTTGACAGTGAAGGATGATACGTGAGGACCAAGGGAACTCTGTTATTGACCTTCTTGTCTTCGTATTGAAGGAGCTCGTCTCTGGTGACTTTGGAAGATTTTGCAAGATCAAACGTGACCATCATTGATCACGAGCGGGTTTGGAGCGATAAACAGAGACAATCAAGAGAAAACTTCTGGATTAGAGAGTTAGGTACATTATACCCGGATGGCATCAACAAAAAAGTTTAGTAATTTGTTTTTATCCCGTTCATTTAAGTATTCAATTTCACAGTATTTGTTTTTATATATCTGATTTATTACAGTTGTGGTGTTTGTACATAATATGTTTGGCGGGGCTAATTTCCTGCCCCTACCCATTTCCCGGCAGCAGTCAGTACTCATTGCCCTTGTTGGCCCTTCAACTTTAAATATTATTTTATTACATGTATTATTATTATATATTTTTTATTTATTACCCATTTCGTTTTTTTATTATTCAGTTAAATATTTTTTTATTTTTATTTTTTTTTATTGTTTTTTTTGCCAATTTTTCTCGTTCTATCACAAGCATTGCTAACTGGACGTTTTAACTGAACTCATCGATTTATCAAACTTTGTGGGGATAGTCATATACGAAAAATATTTTTGACGGTCTTTTTGTGTAAATATTTATCTTGTGTCCAGGTAAAATATCTTTGACAGTATATGTATGTTATTTTAAAATTCTTACGATAAATCATTGATCATCATTCGCTGAGGAGGCTAGTCGGTCTAGCGAAAGTTTCGTCATTTGATCAATTTAGGACTTTTTCTATAATAACTTTATTTTGATGTTGTTGTGTATCACTTTAGACGTTTATTTTGTTTGCACAGTATCGTTAATTTTGTTTTCGATCCGACATCCTATAGGTTTGTGCTTTGGCTATCTTTTCAGATAACTAAATGCCGAAGTCACTGTAAATTTACTTTCTGCATATGCGCATTTCGACAACTTATGTCTCATCAGTGCAGATAAAATCTAAACATTTGGAAGACCATCAACTCAAAGATGTTTAAAAACTGATAGAGAACAAATAACCAAAGTTATCTAAATTTAAAAACAAAATCAGCTAAGGACAGAGCTTTGCATGAGGGAGATACTCCTTAGTTTTCAATAAAATTTACAAAATTTTAGATATTGGAAGGTTTCAAAAATAATCGGCTTTCGGGTCAGCACCGAAGTACTGACTACTGGGCTGGTGAATACCCTCGGGGACTAACAGTCCACCAGCAGTGGCATCGACCCAGTGGTAACAAATAACTAAATACCGAAGTCACTGTGAATTTACTTTCTGCATATGCGCATTTCGACAACTCATGTCTCATCAGTGCAGATAAAATCTAAACATTTGGAAGACCATCAACTCAAAGATGTTTAAAAACTGATAGAGAACAAATAACCAAAGTTATCTAAATTTTCAGGCGTTTATATATATATATATAGAACGAGGAAGCATACATGTCTAAAGCACTAACTACAGAATGCAAACTGCAGTGTGTGTTCATAACTTATTAAATTTCAAAGCTCATTTTAATAAGAAACTGTCTTATGGAAATTTGGAAATTAATTAAACGAATTAAATATGAAAAAGAAAGGAAATGGGGTAAATGTCAAGGAGACAACATCCCATATCCAGGTTAAAACGACCCAAAACAAAGCATCTAGGGGTCACCGTACGGTCTTCAACACAGTGAGGAACCTCACACCATATAGCAAGCCCTAAATGGCCCCAAAAAGGTAAAAAGTGAATAAATCAATGTCCATCTACCTTAAGATCAAACTTTTCAATTAAAAATCGAAATATTTAGAAACTTAATTTTTATTTTCTAGTGCTTAGGCAGCTTTGTGAAAGAAGCTATAATGGTAAGTACAATGAACATTTGAAATTAACCTTATGGTGGAGGTAGTCAATACTTGTCTTTAAATAACACACACCGAAGTACCCTGTTAATTTATTTTTAAACATGACCATTTCAACATCGTATATCTATTTATTCCAAGAATATACTATATGACTATTCATATACATTAAAAATACGTATTTTAACCCTAATTTAATTGTATGTAAAAATACTGTATTTGTTGTGTTGTTTTCTTGTTTATTTGCCGGTTTTGTTGCTAATTTGACTACAGTGAGTTTTAAAAACATAAAACAGATGCACTAATGTGAAAACTTAAAATTCACAAGAGGACAGTCAGCAATGGCAATCAAATCATAATTCCAGTTTATAATTTTATAATTTTTACACTCAAGTATTTCTAATAACCCAAAATATGTCTTCGTTGTAATGCATCTATTACATACCAAACACTGCCTCTATTATCTTCGGAAGTAGAAAATAGATAAATGTATTGGAAGTAGCAGACGGGCCAATCCATTTTTTATTCTGCTTAGTTTGCATATGTTTGCATATGTAAAATTTGCTCTTTAAAGTTATTTTGATATGTTTGCTGCACATTTGGACAGGTGACAGAGGAGATAAATGAACTGCATCAATTTGTTGTTGGTTTCCGTCTAAGATTATCTCTAGATTTTAAGTTGTGCATTACTTTCTTGCAATATAGGACCGATCATTGAAGTTTTTTGCATATGAACCTCATTTACTGTACAAAATCTACCTGAAATTGACTGTTTACACTGTATCTCTTAAATTAAGATGGTAAGTTAATTAAGATATGATGATGGAATTACACTTTGAAATAATGCAGTACTAGGATTGGATTGGATATGAAGTCAATATACACGAAACAAAATCGCAATACACACAAGGTTCTCAATTTAAACTAAAATCTTCTTATTTAGCATGTTTATTTTGAAGTTTTAATCGATGATGTAACAGAAATTCAGAAATAAGTACACGCGTCTTGGTATATCTACTAATTTATAGTAAATGTTATACATTGACCTCTTTGGTTGTAATATAGTTTTTGTTTTATTTGACACTTTTTCAGTTTGATGTAATTATATCTGCAGTGCTCTAAAAAAAAACAACGGCAGTAGAATATCGAAGAAACAAAGCACAAGATTACATAAATCAAAGTCCAGAGACAAGGCAAAAAAGTAACAATACAAGAAGACGGAGAACAAGGACACTTCATGTCCATAAAACAAACAAACATTACAAATACAACAAAAAAATTAAAGCAATAACTGTGTGAAGTCTAAAAAAAAAACAGAGTGACACCAGGTGCTCCGGAAGGGTAAGCATGTCCTGCTCTGTATAAAGCATCCGTCGCACTGTCAGGTGGTCAATCCAGGGTAAAATCAAAATCGGTAATGTCGAATCCGGGTAGACGTGAATCTTAAACAGATATATCATGATAAGGAGGGGTATTTGCTAAAAATACAAGTCGCGGGGCGGTAAAATTTCCCGAATTTGAAAGGCGAGGGAAATTTAGACCCAAGACTTGTATTTTTGGCAAATACCCCGACGTTCATGAAATATCTGTTTAATTACACCGAATTTTTATCATTAAAACGCATGGGTGACTCCGGGACAAATACCACGGTGAAGGGATATTTTCCAAAAAATACACAAGCTATTAACCAATCAGAATACAGCTTACTTACATAAGTAGTAATTATGCTGAAAATGTCCGTTTTCATTTGTGACACTGACATTTCATATCTATCTATGATGTCGTTGTGACGGCCATATAATTTCTGATGGGACGAAATAACAAGGGCTGAACATATCCATGACTCAGCAGTTTTTTACAGTCCTTTTGCTTCCCTCAAAGTCACTTTATGAACTTCAAGCTCTACAGTAACGAATTAATTATGAAATATACACTCCATATGCTTTATTTATATATATATATTTTTGGCTGCTGAGAGAGGAAAAATTCACAATTAGGAAGTCAAAATCATCACGTTTGTCATATAATCTAGATTTTAGACGTCCATGATTGTCAATGTATAACAAAAGGTCAAGGTATGATGTAGAATTGGGTGAATCGGTTGTCTCTTTCATTTTAAGTTCACTGGTGTAGATCCGATGTAAATATTCTTTAAATCTTGGATTATTAAGAGAAAAATACATCGTCTTACGTCTTTATATCTGAAGCTGAAATTAAAAGTCTGGGGGAGTTGTTTTTGTTTCTGTTGTTTTAGCCCTTGTAAGAAGACAAAATAGGGAAACAAGCACCTAAAAGCATCATGGTCCCGAAAGTGTTATTGGAAAATTTGCTTTTATTGAATTTGTCAAACCTTTAATTCTCTTTTCATATCCATCTGGAATATAAATTATGAAATTATTCTTGCTTGTAAGCGACATACCACAGTATACGTAGAGATAAATTGTTGACGTTTTATTGTCCAATCAACATGAACGTCCAATATGTGTTCTAAAACATTGGCATGACTTAATGTAGCAAAAAAGTAATAAAAGAGATATAACATTCATCCGATGACAAACATCGTCTGTCACATATATGGTTTTGTGCATGAAGTTGCCATATATAGATGTTACATTGGACAGTAGTTACAAAAATTGTATTTGTAACAAATAGTACAAATAGTACATCAAAATTTTTTAACAAACCTTCATCCGATAAAACTAATATTTCTGGTTTCCCGTTACATTTCAGATAAATTGATAGTTCTGCAGCCGTCAACAATAAAACGTAAGATTTAAATTAGTTCTAAGAAAAGCAACGGCATTAGAATACCAGAGGAAGAAGGGATGTGGTTACAAAAATCAAAGTCCAGAGACATAGCCAGAACAAGAACACGGAAAAACAAAGAGAAACCAAGGACATGAGACAGACACATAACACAAAATTCAGAACTAAGGCAATTATAATTTTAACTCCAATAAAAACCGGTGGTGATATCAGGTGCTCCAGACGGGTAAGCATGCACTGTTCCAATATTGGCACCTGTCACACTATCAATTAGTTAAAGGCAGTGGGAAGTCAAATGCTGTAATGTCGATTAATCTATCTGAAAAAGAAAAGTGTAGGNNNNTTCTATATATATATATATATATATATATATATATTAAAACGAGTAAAAAGTAATGTCTTAAACAATGTTCCAGGAATTACTTCAACAGAAATACTATACATAATACTATGTGTGTTTGAGTCAAATGAGATGAGAACAAATTAAACACATATCTTCTAGGCACCATTGGCTAGTATGCTTTTAAAGATGAGAATAATTTTCGCTGATTTTTAGACGATTTCGTGCTTGGATTTCGGCTCTAGTTAACAAATGATAAAATATTTCACAGATAATATTCCTACATTGATCCTTGGAGGGTTTCAAATATGCATTAAGAATACTTATGTTTATCAGAGTTAAATTTTTATAACTGTAACAAATGTACGCATTGCGAGATCTATAATAAGATATCAAACAGGTCATTTCCTGGGCGTAAAGGAAACCACACAGGATATGGTTCTTTAATTGTATTGCCAGTAGTAAAAATAACTTTGCAATAACAATAAAACAATAATAAGTTTTACAACAAAATATTGCACATATCATAGATTACATTAAATAGCCAAATAGTGAAATAACTAAATGTTTCAATTTATCGATTATAGACAAAACAGATATACAACATTTTGATTAAAGTATTGCTTCAGTCACTTTGTATTTTAGTGAACAAATCAAACCATATTCCTTATTATACATTGAATAAGTATCTGTTATTTCTTTATTAAACTGTACCGGACATTTCTAAAACTTATTATGTTTAATCTATTAAAATGCATATCAACATCCATGATGCTTTGTTTGTGTTACAAGATTCATAGACTTATAACATTATAAAATTATGAGACTAGTTAAGTCTACAATATGCACTTATTCCAAAGTCCGAAAATATCAAAGAGACATAATCGAAGTGCTTCAAAAATAGCAGGTACAGATCGTCTGCTAATTTAAGGTTCCGCTAAAGGCAAAATCTAGGACACACATTTTACATTAAACTTTTGCCTGTATTTCCTAAACTATGATGCTTTAAATCCTAAATCATAACAAAATACGTTCAACTAAACATTCTTAACACAAAGACACGCTGTAGTTTGCAAATAATCATTTGATAACAATAATATAGCTAAACCGGTTTTGAAATAAACACCATATTTTAAAAAAAATCAGGAGCTCTTACGGGTGATTAATTTTGATTGAAATTAAAGTGAATGTATACATTATCATCAAATGCAGTGCAGACGGGTGCTGATTTTGTAGAATCTTCGTTTTATTTTGTCTTTCAGTCCATTTCATGTCTAAATGTACGAAAAAATCACGAAATGAATGAACAAGACAGAAAATAGCTGATTTTGTTTCAAATATACATATTTGGAACAAACCACCACCCGTCTGCACTGCATTAGATGATAAAGCATACATCCATTCCAATTTTAATCAAAATTTATCACCCCTTAGAACACCTGATTTTTTAAAAAAAATATGGTGTTTATTTCAAAACCGGTTGGCTACATCGGTGTTATTAAATGATAATTTACAAATTACAACGTGTTTATATGTTAAGTATGTTTAGAAGAAATTTTTTATTATGATTTATGATTAAAAGCATTGTAGTTTAGGTAATACAGACAACAATTTGGTGTACACTCAAGTGTCCTAAATTGTGACTTTAGCAGAACCTTAGTAAAATGCACAACAACTGTATTGATTCTTACCACTTGTGGAGCTGATAATAGCAACAAGAGTCACATTCGGAACGAACATAGGGACATAAAAAAAAGAGGACTGTACATGTAATTTTACACTAAAATATAAAAAAATAAATTGAATATTAATGTAATAAATATAAAACAGTATGACTATTCTAAATACACCCTCTTACTCCATCGTAGTTTCGAACCCACCGTTATATCTTCAAATCATCAACGAGCCGATCAGTCTAATTGTTGACATCAAAGCGGACGATTTCAGCTCGTAGCACGGAACATCTTTATTTGGTATAATTTTGGTAATCTATGGTTAGAAAAGTAAATGGAACTATTGTTTTTATTTATAAAATGAATTTCAATCCAGATTGCTTAATGATATTATGTAAAATTAAAGTTTTAATATACGACTATAAGGACATTCAATAAAAATACGTAGAAGACTAGAACATGACAAAAAGTAGCGTTGCGTTTTTATTATATTAAAAGTAAAAGCGCGATACCCCTCCCCCCCCATGTTGGTGAGGCCAATATAGAGAACGCCAACAGTAGCAGTACTAAGGGCGTGTGGTTTGCTCATAAACAAAAATATACTAACAAAAGAAACACAATTTTTTGACCGTACATGTATAATTTTGAAGAATCAAATTGAAAACTAGAAAATATTAATTTCACATTGAGTCCCGCAAATCAAAGTTAGATCGAGGAAACGAAAAATGAAAACAACACACGTCTAGTGATGCTTATTATCATGATAGTTGTAAGCATAAAAATTATACAGAATCATTTGAAAATGTTAAGGTATACTTGAGTTCTCGTATAACATAGAAAAGTGTGACGGACGGACAGAGTAATTAGTATAGCAACCCTTTTCGACTGTATAAAATCTGGACAATGAGGGCCTATAATTGTGTAAATAACAATATATTTGGAGAAAGTATGTATGCTATCCAAAAATATATATGATACAGATGATCCTTTTGTAGTCATCACATATGCTTGGTTTATGTGATTCTAGAACATTCAATACTTTCATCGGTTTCAATGTTAAGCTAATTACGGTATTTGTCGTACAAACCAACAACCGGGTTTTGTTTTTTATATAGTCTAGTGTGAGATAGTATACATAGTTTTCAAAATTAATTCATCTAATTTGATAAACATATACATTGTACATTGTTTGTACTATATTAAAGTTTCCGAGTTTTGGTAGTAAGATGTATCGGGGATTGCAGTAATCGTTTTCCTATGTTTTACCAGTTTGCAGTAATCAAACGCCCGCGTCTACTCTTTGTCGGGGGTGTATAGGGTGCGGCCCTTTCCGCAGCGGGGCTTATAAGAGGTCCAATGGTGTCTGAATCAGTCAACCGACCTGATGACAAACTTGCAAAACCAATGGGTGCTCAGCATTTTCCATGACAAAATTATCTCTGAATTGACATACATTTTAGTGCTATTGCTGGTAAGGTTAAAATCAAATTTTTCTTCACACTATAAGCATGTATTATTTTTATCCTCCCAGTAACGTTGGTCAATTAAATAGTTTATACTTCATAATGTCTTATCCATCAATCCATTACACTGTTCATTCTACTTCTTCATATTATTTTCAGTAACTATTAGTTGCTCTTTAGATCGTATAACGACTTTAAACATATCGCGACTTGATTGAAACAATTTCTGCACTTTGATCTATGATAATGTATCATATTGTTCTTACTCGATCGTCCTTGACTTCCTTTTCTACAGCTAATGATACTAGAATGTTTGTAGGTTTCTCATCTGACCTTTTGATAAAAAATGTAAAATTTTTTTATCAGAATTTGTTACCCTTATTATATAATGTGAAGCAAGAAAAAAGGTACCTATTTCAACGGCTCATCCCCATATCATCATACAATGGAANGACCCCCCCCCCCCCGAGCATTTCATTCACTCCGTGTTAAAGGGACGTGAAAGCTAAAAGGGGGGGGGGTTGAACGGGAACGTAAAGACAACATAATTTACTCGTTTAAGTGGACAAAAATAAGCGTTAAAGAAAGAAGCTTACATTAGTAATCCTGATGTAGTCAATCAAATCTATGGAATATCAGATAAATTCCCAAACTGCACTGTATCAAGACATCAACTGCATATTTTCAAATAACAGAATACGTCCGAGACCATGGACGTCAAGTTCAAATCAGCCCAAGTCAAACAGCAAACGAAATTACTTGGACGCGAAAACAAACCAACCAATAAAAAGCTCGGAATAACCTCAGAATTACTCATATTCCCCCAAAATCATGTGAGTTAGAATACTCAGTCACGTTAATTTCAAATGAAAATAAAGGGAAAATTCCTGTACGAAAAATAGCTCTTCAACATAGGGGAAAATACTCTATAAATTAATGAAATTAACCATTTTAAATATAATTTATACATAATCTGTAATTAATATAAAACTAGAAACAATCAATAAATTACAAAGGAGGTATAGCTAAAATATCTCTCTGCTACAGATATATAATTCTTTCTATTCCATGATAATATACAAATAACCTAGACGTGTTTACATGTGCTGCGTTAGTAATTGGACTGGTCGTGTCGACAGAACCAGAGTTCCAAAAGACATGGATGTAGCGTTGCTCGACAATTAGCAAAGAATTCCGCTTAAACCGGTGCTAGGGGCCGTCTTGAACTTACTATGAGGTATGAGCAAAGCTCATTGTTGAAGGCCTTATGGTGACTTCAAGATGAAGAACAACAATAAAAGCGTTGTTCCTTTGCTTGTTTTTTACCATGTATTTGTAGAGACTTTGTCTCATGTGCATTTACTCCATATCCTTTTATTCACCATTCCTTGCTTTCAAAGACCTGAGTGTGTCATTACTGCTCTGCCTGTTTTGCGTAACATTAAATTTCACACTGCAATCCGGAAACTTAGAAATGATGAGACGTGTCTTCGGATCATAAAAAACTTATTGGTTCAGCAGGGGACAGAAACTGTCAAAAATTGCTTAATTTACTGAATGCAGCAAGCATCAATCAAACAGAATGACAAAAACACAATAAAGTTATATAGTGGATAACATAAAAAGTACAATTACACAACATAAAGTGACAACAACTCCAACATAGATTAGTGAGTAGAAAGATTAATAATGAAATATATACAATATTGATAAGATCAAGCACATAGAACTGAATTTGACTGACAAAATCGAGATAACCTGACTTAAATTAGTCATATTTTGCCTTGAGAATTTAATTGCTTTAAGTAGCAACGAAACGTTTCAATTTTTGCCCTTATTTTATTCGCTTGACTTAACATATAATAGCTGGCACAACACCAATTATCCGGTAATATGTACAGATACAAGAGAAACACGAGCGATAATTATGTAAATATTGACAAACCTTAAAATATGCATTAAGGTAGCATAAGATAGTAGGCCTTGGCTAAGGGAGATAAATCTTTAAATCAGTAAGATGTTTGAACCAAGCAGTTTTACTAATGCCTTTTAAACATTTATGTGAAAAAGGATTAAAATCGCCTATGTTATTTAGATTTCTTCGAATATTTTATTTCATAAAAATGATTAAAACAAACGTACACGTGAGTTTTAAGAGTTATGTCTCTTAACCAATGTCTACTACCTTAAATCGGACTTTTGTTTTTATATTTTCAACCATTATAGGTTTAACATCCAAAGAAATCAGACATTTAAAAGAACAAAAAATATTTATCCCAACAAACGGACTTCGGAAAGCCCAGACGGCACTTAAAGATAAGAATGTTACCATACTGAAAGGAAGATATGGAACCGGAAAAACATCCACAGCACTCATGTTAGCGTCTTATTATAAAGAAAGAAGTTATGAAGCCTATAAATTTGATAAACCGAACATTGACATGATTAAACAGCTAATAGTGACAACAAAACGTCGTGTTATTATACTAGAAAATATAATAGGAGATATGTTACAGGCCACTACAGATTTTAATGAATGGAAAAACGTCCTTTCAGTTCTTTTTCACTATAGAGAAAAAACCAAAATAATCTTGACAACGTATTTAATCAATCTGGAATTATGGGGAATCTTTATTCAGAATATTAGCAGACCAGAAGATGCCTTTGTAGATCTTGATAAGAAAGATGCGTTAACGATAGAGGAGAAAAAATCTATGTTACAAGAACACAGCTCCAAATATGGACGGAATATTATTCACCAGGACATCGATGAAATTGTCCGCTGTGAAACAATTATTGGATTTCCTCTGGTGTGTTGTCTATTCTGTATAAATGATTTGTATTTTGGTATCGGGAAAAGATATTTTACACAAATACCGATTGCATTGTTAGAAAAACTTGAAATATTAAGGGGAAATGGAATAAGCAATGCTTTTGAAGGAATTAAATTTTGTGTGTTGGTATATATTGCACTCAGCAAAGAGCACCATGTACGTCTACATGAATGCTGTACAGATGATACAATGTTTAAAACAATATTTCATTCGGTTTACAAAAATATATATATACATGATACCTCATATTTAAAAAATGCAGCTATTACGTTTCGAGATCAATATTTAGAATATAATGAGAATGATGAATTTACATTTGTCCATCCTATCATAAAACGTGCTGTTCAAATTACATATGGGCGGCTTTATCCAAAACATGTTATAGATAAAGCAGCTGTAGACGATCTATTAAATATCGTACGACCTGAAACATACAGCAACAATCGAAATGAACCTTTACTACTGTTACATACACAAGACGAGTATCATGCATTTGCAAAACGCATCGGGTGTGAATGTTATGCAAGTGAAGTTTTAGCCAGAACGATAGGAAAATATGTGAAGGAATATGGCTTATCTAATAATGACATATTTCTGTTACAATGTTTTCTCGAGAGTGTGAACAAAATATACGAATCCAATAAAACTAACAATTACATTCATACCATTATAACAATATTTGAAGAAATTACATGCGACAGCAGTTATCGTCTGCCAAAGGAAATTAAACCAATTGCCTTTCGGTTATCCTGGGAAATATTGTGTGCTGCTAAAACAAATAAGGAAGACACATTGCATGAATTGATTCAGTTGTGTTTGGACTCGGGTGAACAGGATGAAATACTCTTTTGTATCATGGATGAATTTAACAATACGTTACTACACTACCTAGTGATATGGAACTATGACGATAGCTTGAGATTGTTAAATAAACGCTGTTCGCTTAAGGCTTCAAATGTAAAAAATAAATTCAACTTTACTCCTGTCTATTTTGCCGCAAATTTAGCACGTTCAAAGTATTTACAGCAACTTTTAGAAAGAAATGAAAAAGGCAAAACAATTTTCAAATCAATGCAATCAAGACTGGGAAGAAAGCTAGAGAACCTTCTAAGTGGTTTAGAACAAGGACAGTTCATAAATCTGTGGGAACTTCTGGTAGATGGTGCAAAAAAACATGATCAAGTCTTATCATCAGAAGTCCAAGTAATGCTGACGTTCGATGCAACAATAATTCCTTCTGTAAAATATGGTGGCTACGAAGACTATAAAACTTCAAAGCAAATTTTATTGGAATTTTATACTTTTGCGAAGAAATTCTTAAAGAAGTCAGGAAAGGATTTACCAAGAGATAATGCTATTGAAGAGAACATTGAGGAAGAATTCGAATTTTTGGAACATGAAGCAATAGATGGTGAAACAGAACAATGATACTCAAAGTACATTTTGTACAACTATTAGTGCAATTAAGGGAAAACAGTGTTTATGTCAATTGTTGGGATTAGTTACGATAGTTAAGAAACTTTGTTCTTCCCAAGCAAAGAGTTGATGAATTATAGTTTCAACCTCGCCGTTCATGTCGTTTTTCGTTAGTAGCAGTGCAAACGGAAATTCAGTTGAACACCTCTTGAGATATAAAAGTAAGTGAGAACCGAACCGTCAGTCTGAAAAGAACAATCCAAGGACAATGGCAACGTCGGAAAAACAAAGAAACGAAGACATAACATGAGCACGGCACAGAAAAGAAAATGAAGACACGAAAGTTTTTTTGATTTTATAATGACGGTTTCCGAATTTTCATGAACACTTTTTTATATACTGATTTTAATGATTCGCAAGTGAGTTCAACTTGATGAGTAGAGATTGATTTTAAATTTTGCAGTAGAGATGTCCTTCTATACTTTTTATTTAGAATTTCTAGAAATAACAGCTTTATTGACTCTTTGAACATCGCTTGACAAATTTATTGACACTTGTTCGTTTAATAGTCATTTAAGTTATAAGTTTGAACGGGACCTTGTCTTGACATTCCTTAACACAATATAACAAGGTCTTAACGAGAAAATCTTAACGGTCTGGCTTATGTCTGAACTCTTTGATCTTGTTTAATCTTGACAGATCTAGATTTAACAAGTCTAGATCATCCTTGAATGCGATTATCATGACGAAAATGAAGGTCTTAAATTTTCTTGGCAAATTGGTTTTAAGCCTGTCAAGATAATTTAAAATCAAAATTGCCAAACAAGATCAAATTTCATCTACTAGTGTTAACATTACATGAATCATTTTCCGAAAAACTTTCTGAAATTGTTTTTACCTAATTAGTTATCTTTTGGGAAGTTAAGTCAGATATGGTTTTGATATTGCCTGCATCGGCTACTAACTAGTCTGAAATACAATGACAGTGGTCAGGGCAAAAACGAGGCAGAACATTGTTAGACCTTTTACATACCACCTTACGTTAAGATCTAGTTGCATCAATTTTAGTATACTGTTTGCAATGCTTTTATTCCGTGTATGTGTAATAAGCCTTTGTTAAACTAGATTGAATAGAACAAACGTATGTGAAACGGACAAAAATCATTTTTGACGTTGGTAAATATTTTCGTACGTTCATGAATTACAATAAAACGCACAAAACCACAGACATAGAGTAAGTTCACCGTAGATGCACAGACTTAGTATCGAATAAAACGAACTTGCACCGAATAGATGCTGTAACCCTACCGGACCAGCACCGAATTTAGCGAATAGATAAAGAAAACATACCGAATGAGTACCGAATAAGGCTTTTAGTTAACAGAACGGTACTGCACGAGCACCGATTATCACGAAATTTGAAAAGGAATAGGTATGAAAATATCTTGTAAGAAAATTCCGCGATAATTCCAAGATATTTGATTTTTATTCTTTTGAACAACTTATTTTAAAATATAATCATTACAGCGTGCTTGAAGAATTTAATTCATTTAACAAAATGCCAACAAATAAAAAAGCAATACGACCTAAAAAAAACTGCACGTTCCACATTAATTTCTCCAAATAAGAAACATCGAATGAACACAGCATCATCCTAATAAACGCTAGTCACCAAATCTACAATAAGTACTAGCCCATACAAATATTTATTTTAACTATCTCTTGCTTTCTACGATTAGATATTGCAAACATCGTCAAACGAATACCGAAGCAAACAGGAGAATGGGTAAATTCTAAACTATAAATTCCAAACAAACACAATCCAACACGAACAATTTTTCTCAAGCCGTCATATTCTCGACTTGGAACGGGCATTTTATAAATAAAATGATGGGTTAAACCAGGTTTAATAATGCATCAACCTCCCGCTTATATGACGACAAACTATAGCTTCTGTGTGCCCAGATTGTGTTAAATTTATATTCAGCGCAATCTGAGACATAAAAAAACAAAACAATTAAACAAGAACGCCACAAAACTATAGCACTAGCATTTTCTAACCCTTACAGGTATGATCAAAGCTCATTGGTTAAAGCCTCATGATGACTTCGAGATGAAGAACAACAATAAAAGCGTTGTTCCATTTCTGATTGTAGATACTTTGTCTCGTGTGCATTTACTCCATATCCTTCTAATGTTTATTGCGAATCCCCATTTTTAAGATTTTGTCTACATCATGTACCCACAACTGAAACTAAAAGCAAACAATGATTCTTAATGCTGCCCTTTTTCTGGATACTAGCATATTATTGACTCTGGTAAAATAAAAACAAAAATTTATGAAAACGGAGATAATTTTGATTTCACTGTTACTTGACGGCGATGTACATCCAGCTCCACCCAACGGGATGTATATATCAACTGGTACTATTCGCATGCGTTTGTCCTACCCTTGACGACTTTTATGAATCCACTTAATTATTGATAAAAACTTTTACAACAAGGTTACATATTTCATTTATTTCGGTTTATAGATATCCAAATATTTAATTTGATGTGCACTCAAGAGACGTAAGTTGTCGAAATGGCCATATGTAGAAACTAAATTCACAGTAACTTTGGTATTTTGTTATTTAATACTTGGAGATGCATTATAGAAGATTTAAACATTTCAAAATGAAAGCAGGTATATAGACGATATCATAACTATTGACAATCCCCAGTTTTTAGACAATGTCAACCTCATTTGCCCACAACAACTGAACCTTAATAAAGCAAACAATGATTCTGTGACGAGAAAAAGTAAGTAAGTTCCTTCGGTGTATCTGAAATAGTTCTGTCTGTTGTTATTGCAAGGAAAACACTATTTATAGATGACATGTTTCTCTTGATATTAACTCCAGAAGACGACAGACTCAAGTGTGCACTTTTTCTACAAGATAATTCCAAGCCTCAGGTAGCTTACTATGCTAGAAATCACCTTGGTCACATAAAAAGTTATTCTGGATCCTTGTATAGTCGGACAACTTGCTCTCGCAAGAATAAGAGTCAATGTTCAGTTAACTTGTAATAAGAAAAACATGAATCATACACTATAATACAATATATTCACCAACTGATTCGCAGATCAGTTCATAAAACGGACGGCATATTGATATAAATCCCAAAACAGTTGAATAAATAAAAAAAAGTGATACGTAGATCAGCATAAAATATAATGGAGCTCTATATTAACATAAGTCTCAATGGTATGGAGTTGCTCATTGTTGAAGACTTGCCTTTTTATACCATTGAGGTGATAAACCTCCGAAGGTCATTTCTGATGATATATTCTGATGAAATGTTCTAATGTAATATTTTTGGAAGTCCGATTGGGACACGACTTAGAACCTAGTGTCCCTATGGGACCGCCTTGTACAGGAGTCACTCGAAAGAGTAGCTGTTACAGTAACACTCAATGACCTTGACACTAAATGACCTAACACTAGAACAGATGTGCTATAAATCAATAATCTGATGGAATAGGTCAGTGACACTTGAACTCGTGTGGAGGTACACTAAAATTAACCTAACAGAAATACATATTATAAAATGTATAAACTTACAAGCCTAAGTACAATATATTATGATTTTCTTACCAAATGGGGAACCCTGATTACAAAATTCACTACAATTCTAACTACTGTCCATTTCTCGATCTAACTATCATCGTTGTCTCTGGAAAAAATAAAACTAAAATTTATTATAAAAGGGATGATTTTAATTTCACTATTACTAACTTCCCTTTTCTTGATGGCAACGTTCCTGTACCTCCATCATACGGGGTGTATATATCTCAACTGGTACGATTCGTCCGCGTCTGGTCTACTCTTGACGACTTTAATGAACGTAACCATAATATAACATCCAAACTTTTACAACAAGGTTACAGATTTCATAAATTGATTAACGCATTTAAGAAGTTTTATAGAAGATATGAGCATTTGATATCTGAATATAATATACTCGCAAACAGCTTATTATTAACGGCATTTCTCATCCTCGCTTAACGGCACTGTTGTTCAAAAATGTCAAAAACTGATAAAAATCCATCAAAACTGGGACGTAACTTACATTCTTTACGTAATAGGGGATATATATTGACCGGATATCCTTCATGATTCAGTTAAACTGGCTTTGGGATCCAATTACCTGCAGATTTAATAATAATACTGGCCTCTCACTGATACTGCCGATGTCTACTGAAATCCATGACGATTCTTTACAAACTCTTCGGGAAGTTTTGAATTTGATTAATATTCCATATTGCGACAGTGTTTTACCAGAAGACCAGGCTCCTTGAGCTAGCCGGCAGTTTAGCGGCGAGCACTCCCTGACCCATCTTTCTAAATTACGTTTTGTCTTATTCTTTCCTTTTCGAGATTGTGGTCTTGGAGTCAGTGATCTACCTGTATTTGGGTTTTATTTGTATGTTTAGTATACCTTAAGGAAACGGGATAGAGAAAGGGGAGGTTTGGATACCCATAAACCGGTTTACCCTACCGTTAGCTGTTGCTTGTGCCGGTACCAAGTCCGGCTATCTCGAGTTCGTAATGTTGTCTATGTTTGTCGTTTTTCATTTTATTGTTTTTCGTTTACAGTTCTCTGGTGGATTGTGGCATGTGATTTTAATGTTCGGCCATTGTAAGTGTTTCCTCTAATCTTCCCTTCAAGTTAGAAACTCAATTTCAAATACACCAATTAGAGCGCTGACCGTTTAAAATGGACACAAGTTTGAATGGACCAAGCGGAGCATTTCTCACTAAATCTAGAATTGTAGCATGGACGCAATAAGGAACTTTAACAAGTAAAGTCGAACTTGAAACTAGCAATGAAGGGATATAGAGTAAATGGACGTGAGACAAAGTCTCTACAATTACAAGGTAAAACCAAGCAGTTGAACAATGCTATTATTGTTTGAATGCACAAATAAGAAACAACGAAGGTTTCAAATATTCACTAAATTCAATGAGAGCACTCGACATATAAATTAAAAATTGTTTCGAAATGCTTAGAATTCCGAATAAATCGGCAAACGAATACCGAAGTAAGAACGAGAAAAGGGGGAACTCTAAAATCTTAAATCCGAAATCACGGCAATTTATATCCAACACGAATTGAGACAGTTTTATTATGAGAGTTTATTTTGGCCACTTTTTGTTTTGCTCTGAGAACACAGTTATGTAATAACTTGTTAATATGAGCAGGTATTACCTACTACATCACTACGTCGGCAAAAGAAATCCAAAGCAAACAAACAACAAAAATGAACAAATCAACAAAAATAAATAAATAACTAAATAAAAAAAAACAGTTCAAAGGCCTTTAAAAACCTCTAAAAACATAAAACACTAGTGGTGTCGTGTACCCCTAACAATAAAAGTTTTCATTAGGTTCTCCGGGTGGTTAGGTATGATCTACTCAATTCGTGGCATCCGTCATACTGCAAAAGAAATTCCGATGTTGTCATAGTTGGTGTTTATCCGTTCGGTTATAATTAATATGGAAAAGATATCAGGAAACATTTTCAATGGCCGAAAATTACAATCACATGCCACAATCTACAAGGAAACTGCACAAGAAAAACAATAAAAATACAGAAGACAAATGTAAAGATAGGTACTAGGGATAGCGGGACTTGGTACCGGCACTAGCAAAAGTTAGAGGATCGGATCTACTCTATTTCCATTTGTGAAATAGAAACAAACAGGATCTATCCAATCAAGATTACTACTGTAAAATTTCTGTAGTGACAAATGCAGTTCAGTTGTTGAGCAAAACTAAACATAACACTGGTGTTTATGTTTATGAAAAAGTAATCTCGCAATATTAACAAAATCGCTTTACAAAATTTAACAACGAAAATAGCCAATGAGTTGTCTACATGAGGACGCAGCATTCCGTAAATGTGGGAATAATACTGCCAAGAAACGTTTTTTCGTCGTGTTTTCTTTCCAGACGTCCAAATGTTGATACTGGTGTATCAGTGGTTGCTTTAACTTCAGATTCATTGGGTATATCAAGTGAAATAGTGAAAGTAGTCCTGAATTTTAGGACTTGTCAGTGAAAGAACATCACCGATATATAATAGAAACTAAAATAAGAGGACTTTGCTAGCTTTGTGTCTTTTTATATCGGCTACAAGGGATATTTAATTCGTCATACTTTGTATATCTATTGTCAGTTGTCATTTGTCCTGAAAATTCAACAAATACAATGTATGTTGTTATAAATAAAAGATTACAGAACTTCGGTGACCTCATCCTCTTTATAAATGGATTATGATGAAAATATATCGAAGTCAAAAATATATTTGTTAATGAGTAACAAAGTACCGCAGTTGCTGTTAATTTAATTTCTGCATATGGCCATTTCGACAACTAATGTCTCTTCAGTGCAGATCTATTTAAACTTTTGGAAATGCACAAAACCGATGATTAACGAGATATGACCCTTTACTGAAAAACGAGATACAACCCATTTCTGAAAACGAGGTACTGCCCATTAGTACAAATTCAAGATATGACTGCCCATTTGACAAACTCGAAAAAAAACTATTGTCGTCATGTTTTCATTCCAGACGTCCAAATGTTGATACTGGTGTATCAGTGGTTGCTTTAACTTCAGATTCATTGGGTATATCAAGTGAAATAGTGAAAGTAGTCCTGAATTTGAGGACTTGTCAGTGGAAGAACATCACCGATATATAATAGAAACTAAAATAAGAGGACTTTGCTAGCTTTGTGTCTTTTTATATCGGCTACAAGTGATATTTATTTCGTCATACTTTGTATATCTATTGTCAGTTGTCATTTGTCCTGAAAATTCAACAAATACATTGTATGTTGTTATAAATTAAAAATTACAGAATTTCGATGACATCATCCTCTTTATAAATGGATTATGATGAAAATATATTGAAGTCAAAAATATGTTTGTAAATGAGTAACAAAATACCGCAGTTGCTGTAATTTTAATTTCTGCATATGGCCATTTCGACAACTAATGTCTCTTCAGTGCAGATCTATTTAAACTTTTGGAAATGCATAAAACCGATGATTAACGAGATATGACCCTTTACTGAAAAACGAGATACAACCCATTTCTGAAAACGAGGTACTGCCCATAAGTACAAATTCGAGATATGACTGCCCATTTGACAAACTCGAGATATTGTCCATTAGTACAAATTTTTAAACATATTATACGTTAATGCAATAGAATACAGATGTTGCGCTTTTCTGGATCTGACTATCATTATTGACACTGGTAAAATCAAAACCAAAATATATGATAAAAGGGATGATTTCGATTTCACTATAACTAATTTCCCTTTTCTTGACGGCGACATTCCACTTGCCCGATCCTAAGGGGTGTATATTTCTGAACTTGTACGATTTGCACGAGTTTGTTCTACTCTTGATGAATTCAATGAAAGTAACCGTACTATCACAGCCAAACTTTTACAACGGGGTTACAGATTTCATAAGTTGTGGAATACCTTTAAGAAGTTTTGTAATAGATATGAACATGTTATATCTAAATATGGCGTTACTCGTAAACAGCTTATAACTATGGGCATTTCTAGTCTTTTTTGTTACGGAAAAGTTGTTGAAAATGCCAGAAATTGATTAAAAATCCAGAAAAGCTTGGACGTAACTTACATTTTTTACGTAACAGGGGATATCGGCATGATATTCTGCTTGCATCCGTTAAAATTAGCCTTGAGACCTAGTGACTTGAACATTTTGCACACATACTGGCCTCTTGCTGATACTGCCGATGTCTACTGAAATTTATGATGATTCTTGACCAAACTCTTCGGGAAGTTTTAAGTATGATTTTTTTCCGTACTGCGACAGTGTTCTACCAGCAGACTAGGCTCCTTGAGCTAGCCGACAGTTTAGCGGCGAGCACCCCTTGACCTATCTTTCAAAATTACGTATTGTCTTGTTCTCTCCTTTCAAATTGTGGTCATGGAGTTAGTAGTCTACCTGTATTCGGTTTTGTTCGTGTGTTTTTATACTATAGGCAAACGGGACAGATAAAGGGGAGGTTTGGGTACTCATAAACCGGTTTAACCCTACCGCTGGCTTTTGCTCGTGCCGGAACAAAATCTGGCTGTCCCGAGTTCCTATCGTTGTCTACGTTAGTGTTTTATCTTATACGTGTTTTTCTTGTGTATTTCGTTTGCAAAATGCTGCATGTTATTATAATTTTCAGCCATTATAGGTGTTTCCTGTTATCAATTTTTTAACATGTAAAACAGTTGCAATCCCCGTGCATTAACAGATTGTCAGAATTGTCTTGAAAAGATATTCAGGATAAAATGGAAAAAACATAACTAGTACCAAAACTCTCAAAGATACTAAATGCTTGTCAGTTACTGTAGCACACTCAGATGTTTGCAAAAATTAGCGTTTTCGAGATTAAACGAGTAAGACAACTAAATGCCATTTCTACTATTATATCGCAAAAGATTTATTTCAATACTAGCAGATGAGTTCTGCAATTATATTATAATTCGTTTATAATAATAATAATGTACATTTTTATGTCAAAAAAGTTACATAGGAAAAATTGCAACATCTGTTTCCATATATTTTTTCATATGTTTTCTATATGTTTGGGTCCGTATGGAAACATATGTTTTATAACATATGTTTTATAACATATGAAAAACATATCTTTTTCAAAATCATATGAAATACATTTGTTTATCATTTTATATAAACATATAGAAAACATGTGTTTTTCATATGATTTTTACAAAACATATGTTTTTCATATGTTTTCGTACAATTTCCGGCGACTCTATTTATCATATATGTTCCTGTAATATTGCTTCAGTATTTGTCACCAGAACTGTCGTTTTACAACTTTTTAAATGTCGTTGAAGTGGCAACATCTTTTGCTGATATTCTGGCTATAATATCACCAGAAACAAGTTTTCCGGCAAGATAGCCACAAATGTTACCAAAAACATCATAAAATGCTTATTTCGCTGAACTTGATTACTCTTTGATTTAGGGGCCAACTCCGACATACCGTTGGGTGTGGGGTTTCCTAACCGTTCATTGAAGATCTTATGGTGGCTTTGAGTTGTTATTGCTCCCCTTAGGGTCGTTGTCTCTTTGACACATTCCCCGTTTCCCTTCTTTTTCTTATACTTTCAGTTTACACATTAAAACATTTAAACAGTTTATTACCGACTTTTTAAAGCTACTCGAAATGGCCGCATGGAAATAATGTTATTTTCTGCTTGTGTTCAAAAGTGAAGAAGGGAGATGAGGACAAGGTACAATTCTGCAAATAAAAAAAAAAAAAAAACAAAAAAAACAATAAAAAAACTGGAAGTACCACGATCAGATTTCGAGATCATCTGGGCTTACATCAGTTCAGCCTGTTATCAATCCGGGCTTATGGTAATCCGGCCTTAGATTATCCGGCCTTGACAAAGCGGGTAATCAAAGCACTCATTGACCAATCTTTCTAAATAACGTTTTGTTTGTGCTTTTCTTTTCAAAGATTGTGGTCTTGGAGTTAGTAGTCTACATGTATTGGGTTTTATTTGTATGTTTATTATACTATAGGGAAACGGGATAGGGAAAGGGGAGGTTTGGGTACCAATAAACTGGTTTGTAACCCTACCATCGGCTTTTGCCAGTGCCGGTACTAAGTACGGCTATCCCAAGTTCCTATCGTTATTTTTGTTTGTCTCTTGTCTTCATTATTGTTTTTGCTGATGCAGTTCGCTTGTGAATTGTGTCATGTGATTATAGTTTTGGGCCATTGAAGGTGTTTACTGTCCTTGTTTTTCCATTATAGCTGAAACCATATCATCGTTTGTGTTTAGTATTCTTTGGTCGTTATTTTGCAGAAGTACAGCCACATTATTGCTTTCAATTTTTCAAACTTAAATTTCGTACACATGGGAAAATTTTTCCTTGTCAGCTTATATGACTGTAAGAGGTTTAATTCATTTATAGAGTAAATCGTTGAGGGAGAGGTAGTCTTAACTTATTACCTAGTTTATATCTTTAATGTAAGAAATACTTATACAGGTACTAAAGTAACAACAATTGTAAAATACAGACAAAAACATGAAAGCACAAGTACATGTGGTTTACATCAAGAAAAGTCCAGAAACTTTGAAAACAACAGAGAAGTTCAGAGACACAAAACATCACAAATATCACAAATATCGCAGTCAAAAGTTGGCTTGGGTGTACTTGTATGCCATACACAACCCTTTCTAAACCATGAATGAATGACAATGGGAAGCCCCAAAAATTGGCAAGATCAAAATATAAAATAGGAGGTACACTCTGTAATCATGTGAAATCAATTAAAGTATCATCAATTTGCATTCAGTAGTTTAAGAAGAGTTGAAGATATAAAGGTCAGATGAATGGACGGACGGATGGACAGGACAGACACAACATACACTAAATACCCAAACGCGATGGTATAATAAATGTATTTACATACATATCCCACAAGCCTTCCAGACTTTAATCAGAGTACAGTGTTAATTTATGTTTGTGCTGTTGAACAAATGTATAACCAGTACATTACAAAAGTAATCATTACCACAGCATATCCCTCATTAATGCGGTGAAAAGCTCTACATTTACTTTAGCATTACAGCCAGGTATACTCTTAATTCTGATATCAGACTAGTACACCTGCTTCCAAATGCTCACAAATTTGTGGTTTAAGCCTATTGAAAAACTTGATTTTTTATTGTTACTTGGCTACATTTTCGTATCGAGTGTACCCTAATGCAGGATAAGCACATGATATTTAATATCTATAACCTTTGGCCCATCAGTCTATTTGTGTGGCATCAAAACTTCAGCTTCTGTTTACCATATATTTTTCGTATCTTTGTAAACATATGTTACTCATATTTTTGTAAACATATGTTTCTCATACAGCTTATTAAAATTATTGCAGTTTGAGGTAAGATATGTATTATGGTCTCATGTTCATTTACTCCATATCCTTTGGTAAAATATCAAATACAGGAGTTTGTCTTTTATTGCTGTATATATATGGTATACTTGTACATGAGATAATATCTCATGTGTACACTTTGTTCAATTACTATTATCTAAATTTATGTAAATTCTAAAACCTTGGGATTAACTCCCTCCATCGTAGTTTTGTCCTAAGCTATATTTGATATTACCGATTATTTGGATTTCGTTTGGTTTTATGCATTTTAAACATTTGTTTTTGAAATCATGGATTTTCTTTGTGTGGTTCTAGTGCTGCTGATGAGGAATTAATTTCCGAAAGGGTCATACAGCTCATTAGAATTATTACAGTTGGAGTTAACAGATGTGTTATGGTCTCATGTTTATTTACTCCATATCCTTTCGTAAAATATTCTCAAACATATGATTTTCATATGTGTGTATATATATGTTTCTCATCTGTTTTCCAAAACATACTAAACATATGGAAATAATATGCTTTGCATATGGTGAAAAAACATGAAATGCATATGAAAATCATATAAATACATATTTTTATTATCATATAATTTTAATATGTTTAAGACATATGAGAACACATGTAAAGAGTCTGGCACAAACATATGAAAAAATTATAAAAATCATATGTTTTTCATATGTTTTCAAAACACAAGGGAAACATATGTTGCATTTTTTCCTGTGTATAGTTAATGTGAAATTAAATTTACCGTAGAAACTTCTTTGTTTGAGAGTATTATTGTGACTACCACTTAAGTACTAAGTATTTAATAAGATTTCAACAAAATTTGCTGTTTATTATGTGTCTTGGTATTTTTATATTTTACATACATCGGCAAACGAATACCGAAGCAAGAACGAGGAAAGGGGAAATTCTAAAATCATAAATCAAAAATCACGGCAATTCACAGCAACACGAATTGAGACAGTATGACAAAGACAAAACAAATAAACAAAAATGAACAAGAACGATACAAAACTAAAGCACTAGCAGTGTGAACCCCTATAAAAACTGAGGTATCATCAGGTGCTCCGGAAGGGTAAGCATGATCTGCTGAACGCGTGGCACCCGTCACACTGCCAGTGAAAAGTCCGGTTTTGTCACAGTCGGTGTTAGTCAGTCCGGTAACAAACTCTGGATCTACCCAAAGATATCTGTTCTCATTTGTGAAACAGAAACATTGTAACGGTCTGTCAAATCGTGGTGACGACCGTAAAACTTCTGTAGTGACAATTGCAACAGTGACTGAACATACCCTTTATGTATAAGTTTTTGAGACAGTAATTTCGCTCTGTTGACAAAATCGCTGTACAAACTACAGGCACGGCAATAGCGAATGAGTTGTGAAATGTACACGCCATATGCCGGAGAAGTGGGAATATTACTGCTCAAATACGGGAAGTTCACTATTGGAAAGTCGAAATCATCAAGCTTGTCGTAAAGTTTTGTTTTCAGACGTCCAGAGTTGTCAATGTAGAGGTATAGGTCCATGTATGATGCTGATGATGGTGAATCAGTGGTCTCTTTAATTTCGAGTTCATTTGGGTATATAAGATGGAGGTTATCCTTAAATTGAGGATTGATCAATGAAAGAACATCATCTATATAACGGAAACTGAAATTAAAGGATTTGGCTAGCTTATTGTCTTTTTTCTGAACTAGCCCTTGTATGAACCTGGCTTCATACGAATAAAGAAACAAATCTGCTAAAAGTGGCGCACAATTAGTCCCCATAGATATCCCTATTGTCTGCTGGAAAACTTGCCCTCCAAATTCTACAAATATGTTATCAATCAAGAATTCCAGCATTGCAATGACATCTTCCTCTGTAAACTTTTTGTGTGAATCAGTGTGATGTTTAACAAAATAGGCCCCATCTTTACCTATCACCAAATATGAATATCTTCTTTCACCCTTTTTAGTACAGAAAGACTGATGTATTAAATCCCGGAGTACTGACTTTAGCTTATCGTGTGGAAGAGTAGTATAGAGAGTAGAAAAATCAAAAGTTTTTACACTGTTGCAGTGGTTGAGTTCAGTTGAAGATAGATATTCTAATAAGTCTTTTGAGTTTTTGAGAATCCACATCTGATTCACTCCACTTGTTGAGTATACTTTATCACTATATATCATTAGGCCATCTTTGACTGCAGTAAGTAATGAAGTGAGGAGCTTAGAAAGAGGTTTTGTTGTGCATTTGGCAGACCCAGCAATGTATCTCTGTTCGTAAGGGAATTTATGTAATTTGGGTACCCAGTAGATACAAGGCAGATTGTTGTTCTCTTCACTCAAACTGATACCAAAGGAAGACTACTGATTTGTGATTGTTTAGTATATCCTCCCTTGGTATGGTGGAGAGTTTGTATGTGGGATTGCCAAATGAATTGTCAATGCCCATCTCCTTCATCAAGCAGTCAATGTAGTGTCTTTTGCAGATAAATGTGATGTTGTTTTGGGCCTTGTCGGCTGGTACGATGACATAATTGTCATGGAGGAAGGACAATGTTTTTTCTACCTCGGGATCATCGAATATGCTTTTTGAAATGGGGCTCATGGTTGTCTTTAGACGCCTCATTCGAGCTACAATCAATGACTTTATGGACCTGAACCAGTCGGACAGTGTTTCAACCTTTTCCTTCTCTCTCTTAGCCCATTGTTTGGCGTATTCCTCGACTGCATCCATCAATATTTTAAAGTTATGTTTCCAATTTATGGGTTGGGGTTCACGATAGTTTGGACCTTTTGTGAAGAGATCACGTAGTTTCTCATTGCTTACGATGTTGAGGTCCCCTGTAATAACGTGACCAGCAGGAGCGTACATAATCGGGGAAGAGAGACGAGAACAATCAGGTGGTTTTGATTTGAAGTCATCAATTTGGACATCCCGCAATACCCGTTTGTGATTGAAGATGTTAGTTGCAATTGGTTTTGTGTATTGATAAGATAAAAGAGGAACTGTTTGGTTCTTAAAGTATGGTGGTATCTTGGCGGTAACATGTTTATTATGAAGAATATTGCCAAGATTGATGGCATCTAACCCTTTGTTTGTAAATTTGAGTTTTAAGAATGAACGCCGTTCTTGTCCATTACCAGATGTGCTAACAGGTTTAAAAAGTCTGTGATGAGCAATATCTAGGACTATTGCAGTTAGTTTGTATTCATGTGACGATGGATCTGTCATGGAAGAGTTTAAACAGATTTTATAAAATGAATGTAATTTTGAATGAGGTAAAGAGTATAGCTTTGTGCGTATGTGATGAATACCTAGAGGGACATTCATGTATGGTAGAAGACCAGTAATTGAAATGTCATGCAGATTTGGGGCAGTGTAATGTCGATGCCCATGACTGCGTTGACGGCGTTGGCTTCCATTCAAGATATTCATCACATTGACAGAGCTACAACCCGGACTTGACAAATTACCTATACTTTTTATATTATCATTGCAACCATAGGGTATTGCGGTTCCAAGCTCTTTAATCCAATATTCTTCTCGTTGTAAACGGTATGGTGTACTTAAAGTTGGATTGTTTGTGTGGTGATATATTTTCTCAAGGATTCTTACCTTCATGTTGACGATGGAGTGGTCTGGTTGATTGAAGTGTGTGTAGACATGACGAGTCTTGTTGTCTTTGTCTTCGTAGCGATGTCCACACATTCTTTTATTCAATCTATCCTTGGTTTCTCCAATGTATATCAAACCACATAGAGTACACTCTATACCATAAACTAGGTTTCGCGATGCGCAATTCAAGTCATCATATGTTCTGGCAGTGTAAGTTTTACCAGTCAAATTGCTGGTAAAAGTTGGATCTGTCAACAGCATGTCACAGGTTTTACAATTTTTGATACGGCATTTAGAAATGGAACCAAAAGAACTGGAATCATCAAAAGATA
>MJUU01056177.1:227422-249250 GCA_002080025.1 Modiolus philippinarum
ACAGGTTTTACAATTTTTGATACGGCATTTAGAAATGGAACCAAAAGAACTGGAATCATCAAAAGATAGAATATCAGACAATTTAACATTACATGGCCTAATTTGGGGATTTGTTTCATCATGTCTGCCAGAACCTGATGGACTTGAAAAAGACGCCTCGGATGTTGTCTCTATCGGCGAAGAACTATAGACAGACACCTGATGTATCTGATGAATCCGTGTCTGTAAACTCATCAGTTTTGGACCTTGTTAACCCGGGCGACGTCCCAGCCGGTATTTGCTTCGTTTTCTTTTGTTTCATGACTACGGAGTGTAATGACTGGACGGATGATATCCTCAGGGACGAATCGTCTACCAGCAGAGATATCGGCCCAGTGGTTAAAATACATCGGCAAACGAATACCGAAGCAAGAACGAGGAAAGGGAAAATTCTAAAATCATAAATCCAAAATCACGGCAATTCACAGCAACACGAATTGAGACAGTATGACAAAGACAAAACAAATAAACAAAAATGAACAAGAACGATACAAAACTAAAGCACTGGCAGTGTGAACCCCTATAAAAACTGAGGTATCATCAGGTGCTCCGGAAGGGTAAGCATGATCTGCTCCACGCGTGTTTATGGATGAAAAAAAAACATTAATTAAATTTTCATTTTATTAAAACGAGAATCTCCAAATGATATGTTTGGTTGAAAAATAAAAAGTGAACAAGCAATTGCATCGATTATGTTTTCTTCTCACATTTTGAGTGGAGTAAAGATAAATGAGTCACACTGTTTCAAACCGGATATAAATTATCAAGTTTTATATATTGTCAGTGCAAAGACCATAAGTGTCATAATCAGTTTCATTTGAATAAGTTGAAGGATGTTTTCCTTTCAAAGCCTTCAAGTTTTGTGGGATAATTTCAACAGAGTTGTGTTAACACATGTTTCCAATGACAATAACTTAAACTGTTACACTCCTTTCTATTATTGCCATTTTCATTTTTAGTCGGCAGCAATTAAAAATGTATCTGAATAAACTGTTTAAACCTGAAGGACAGACAATGTGAAATTGGTTGAATTATCTGAAACTTCAATGTAGTTAAACATAATCTACAGAATAATGTTGGAAAAGGCTGCAACAGTGTTTTGCAAAAGAAGTCTCATTCATAATTTTGATGTGTTCAGAAATCCTACCACACACACATTATTAAGTATACAAAATACACTACTTCAGTAAGATCAAAGTACTGACGATTTTTGTTCATATCATATCATTCGGTATTTAGTTATTTGTTACCACTGGGTCGATGCCATTACTGGTGGACTGTTAGTCCCCGAGGGTATTCACCAGCCCAGTAGTCAGTACTTCGGTGCTGACCCGAAAACCGATTATATTTGGAACCTTACAATATCTAAATTTTTGTAAATTTTGTTTAAATCTAAGGAGTATCTCCCTCATGCAAAGCTCTGTCCTTAGCTGATTTTGGCTTTACATTTAGATCATATTGGTTATTTGTTCTCTATCAGTTTTTAAACATCTTTGAGTTTCTGGTCTTCCAAATGTTAAGATTTTATCTGCACTGATGAGACATAAGTTGTCGAAATGCGCATATGCAGAAAGTAAATTCACAGTAACTTCGGTATTTAGTTATTTATCATACAGTGGCACATTAATAGGTGTAAATGGTAACTCTTATTTGCTGTAAAAAACGTCGATCAACGATTAAATCACAAGATTTGTGCGTTTTGTAATTGTAGCTACCATTACAATTTCATGCATCTAATTTGGTACCTGTATTTCTTTCGATACGAAGAAAGAAAATTAAATAAAAAGAGTTGGTATGAAAAAGCTTAATCATTTCTTTATTTAAATATTAAGCAAACGTCATCTTAGAAATTGAAATTGAAATTTTCTTAATGTGTCCCACAAATGTCAATTTTTCGTGTGCGGGCATTCAAATCAAAGATAACCACTTGGCCGGAACGGGAAGTAGAACTCGTACTCACTGGATGAAAACTTTCAAGGTGATCATATATTTTTATTTTAAATTTTTTTATAAATATATTGTTCATTTCTATAAACTATACCACACGTGCGAGATCTCCTCACATATAAATATTATTATTATCATCATTGATTTAATTTGGTTAATGTTAAAAAAAAAGATGACAGTAGTCATCCATGTTTCTTCAGACCACATATCCCCATAGGTCTTAATGGCAAATACACAAAACTTGGAATTGAAGGAGGTTTTTTCTTTCTTACCTTTAAAATATTAAAATAAATCCGCTTTCATTTACCTATGCTGAACATTTCTCAGTATAAACAAGGAGTTCGATTTATATTTTAATATGCCATCAATCACGTTTGGACATTACAATTGTGTTTGCTTTACTTGTACATCTGTTATCAAGTGTATTTTAACATATCCACGATCTAATGATGCACCTAGCACAATCGTGGTGGAATGATCTTAAATAAAATGCCAATCCCATTTCCTAAAATATGCTTTCCCGAACGATTCATTTCTCGTTAGGTGGTGGCACAAAGAATAATCCAAAGACAATGGAAACATCTTAAACACCAAGAATCAAGAAGACAAAGTCACCACATAAGTACGGTATAGAAACAATGTAAACACATATACAGATAAGTAATACGAACGGTATAGAAAAATGTAAACACATATACAGATGAGCAATAAGAACCCAATTTAAAACCATTGGTGAGATCAGGTGCACCGGTAGGGTAAGCATCTACTGCTTCCTATAACACATCCGACGTGTTGAACATATCCGGAAGGGCCGTCTTCAACTTGCTGTAAGGTATGAGCAATGCTCATTGTGGAATGCCTCATGGTGACTCAAAGATAAAGAAAAACAATAAAAGCGTTGTTCCTTTGCTTGTATTTTACCATGTATTTGTAGAGACCTTGTCTCATGTGCATTTACTCCATATCCTTTTATTCACCAGTAAAGCTTTATACAGAAGAGAAAAAAACAGACTTTAGCATTAAAAAGGAAGATCTGCTGTCGTCAGGGAAACATATATCCCATATCGGTCCAGACGATTTATATATCGACGGTAAACTTTCTGCAGCGCGATCTTCAAGTTATGGTGAACATACCCTTGTTTAAGTAGCCTATTTGCATGAAACCTAGTTATCACAAAGAATTCACTGTATCGACCACAAGCCGTTGAAGAATGAATGAGTTAGCAGATGTAAACTCCATATGCTGAAGCTGCTTAAGTATTGCTAAAACGAAAAGTTGACTCTCCGAAAATGGAAGTCATATATCCAAGATTATAGTCTACCTCTGTTTGTCAATATGAAGGTCAAGGAATATGGCCGATGTGGAAGTTTCTGTATTGTCCTTAATTTCGAGTTCTTTTTTATGAATAAGATGAAGAAAATCACTAAATCAAATCTTGTTTGGTGACAAAATATCATTTCCATAACGGCAGTTAAAGGAATTAAAGGAATGTTGAGAAACAGATAGGCTAATATAGGTGCACTGTTGTTTGTTTGTATCCATATAAATTCCGATTGTCTGTTTAAAAACATGTTTTCTAAACACTAAACTAGATGAATTTATTCTCAATAGGAAACTGTGATATTAATCACGTCTTCTTCTTCTGTATATTTTTCTCCGATTCTTAGTCGTATTTTATTCGCGTATGTTTGTTTTCGTACCTATTGTTATGTGCTTATATCTCCGTTCGAGTTTTTAAATATCCTAATTTCGGAATTGGTCGGAACTAATGTTTGACTTATTTGAAAACTCAATTAATGAAGAAATGATAACAGGAAACACTTACAATGGCCGAAAGTAAGTGAGAACCGAACCGTCAATCTAAAAGCGAACAATCCAAGGACAATGGCAACACCAGAAACAAAAAAGGCGAAAAAAAAACAGAGACACAACATGGGTACGGCACAGAAAAAAAATGAAGACACTCACACACAAAGATGAACAAAACGGACCCAATAAAAAAAACCATGGGTGCGATCAGGTGCACCGGTAGAGTCAGCATCTCCTGCTTCCTATAAGACACCCTCCGTGTTGAACATGTCAAATCCGGTAGTAAAGTCAAATTCGGTAGAGGAAACAACAATAAAGCTTTAAAGGGAAAGATCCGTTGTCATGTTGGAAACAGATATCCCATAGCGTTCCACAAGTTGATGATGTCGACCGTAAAACATCTGGAGGGATGACTTCAAGTTTTTGGTAACATACCCTTGTTGAAGTCTATTTGTGAGGAACCGGGCTCTATCAAGGAAGTCAATGTATCGAACACAGGCTCTTGAATAGCGAATGAGCTGGGAGATGTGCCGGCGCTGTTGGGATGTTGCTACAAAGAAAAGGGAAGTTTACTATTGGAAAGGTGAAGTCATCGCGTTTGTTGTAAAGCTTAGTTTGAAGTCTCCCTCTGTTGTCTATTTCAAGGTGAAGGTCAAGGAACGAGGCTGATGTAGAAGTGTCTGTGGTATCCTTAATTTCGAGCTCTTTTGGATAGATCAAATGAAGAAAATCACCAAAGCGAGGGTTGTTTAACGACAAAATATCATCTATATAACGGAAGCTAAAATTAAATGATTGTGCCAGTCTTTTATCTTAATTTTGAAGAAGCTCTTCGATGAATTCAGCTTCATAAGAGTGAAGAAACAGATCGGCTAGGAGAGGCGCACAGTTTGCGCCCATAAGAATTCCGATAGTCTGTTGAAAAACAAGTCCTCAAAACTGGACAAATATATTGTCGATCAGAAACTCTAACATTTTAATCACTCCTTCCTCTGTATATTATTTCACCGATTCGGATTCATTTTTCACAAAGTAGGCTTGTTCTCTACCTACAACAATGTACCTATATCTACGATAATGATCTAGAGTTTAAGATGTCAAGTAGATCATTGGAGTTTTTCAAAACCACATTTCATTCACACCGCTTCTTGAAAAGCAAGTATCACAGTATTTTTGAAGGCCCTCTTAAACAGCTGTCAAGATGGAGGTTAGCAATTAAGATATAGGTTTTGTAGAGCATTTGGCAGATTTAGCGATGTATCGTTCTTTGTATGGGCATTTATGTAACTTAGGTACCCAGTACAAAGAGGGGAGATCTGTGTCTTCATCCTTGGAAAAATAACAATCACATGCCATAATCTATCAGGGAACTGCACAATAAAAGTAATTAGATGATAAAAGACAAAAGAGAAACATAGACAGGAACTCGCGATAACCCGACTTGGCATTGGCACTAGCAGGAGTTAGTGGTAGGGTTAAACCGGTTTATGGGTACTCAAACCTCCCCTTTCTCTGTCTCGTTTCCCTATAGTATAATAAACATACAAATGAAACCCAATACAGGTAGACTACTTACTCCAAGACAACAATCTTGAAAAGGAAAGAATAAGACAAAACGTAATTTCGAAAGGAAGGTCAAGGATTGTTCGCCGCTAAACTGCCGGTTAGCTCAAGGAGCCTAGTCTGCTGGAAAACACTGTCGCACCTCGGAATAAAAAATCAAATTAAAAACCTCCGCAAGGGGTTGGTAAAAAATCATCATTGATCTCAGTTAACATCGGCAGTATCAGTGAGAGGCAAGTATAACTGCAACATCTTCAGGTCACTAGATCCTAAAGCCAATTTAACGGAATCTTGAAGCATATCCGGTAAAGATCCTCTATAACGCAAAGAATGTAAGTAACGTCCCAGTTTTTCTGGACTTTTTATCAGTTTTTGACATTTTAACAACATTTCCGTTAAAACGAGGTTGAGAAATGCCCTTAGTAATAAGCTGTTTGCATCATATTTAGATATCAGATGTCATATCTTCCATAAAACTTCTAAATCAATCTATAAAATCAACATCACCCCTTTCATCATAAATTTTAGTTTTAATTTTTCAAGAGTCAACGATGATCGTCAGATCGAAAAATGGGCAATATTAAGAAACGTTGTCTGCTTTATTAAGTTTCAGTTCTTGTGAGTAAATGAATTCGACATAGTCTAAAAACTGGGGATAATCAATAGTAATGATATCGTCGATATCGTTGAAAATTGAAATAAAATAATCATTGCTTTGTACGGTTCCATCTTGTACTTATTTCATATAGTCCCGTTCGTAACAGAACAGAAAAAGTGCTGCAATGAGAGGTTCACAGTTTGAATACAAACGAATTCCAATGACCTTTTAATAAACAATGTTGCCAAAATGATTCAAAGCCTTAGTCATGTCATCGCAAGTCCAGGAAAATGATTTTTGATTGAATCGATTTATGTGGAAGGGTTGTATAAAGTGTAGAAAAATCATAACTGTCAATAGAATAAACTGGCCTTTTTAATAATTTTAGTTATCTAAAACTTCAATGGAATTTTTTACACTCCAATAGTAATTTACACCAGAATTTTGATAAGTTTTTTCACAGTATTTGATAACTAACTCTTTGAGACAGGTGAATGCACTGGTTAAATGGATGGATAAATTAGTGGTAGAACAGTTACTCGATGCCGAAATAAAATGTTTGTAGGTATTTTTGTGAAGCTTAGGAACCCAGTACATAGTAGGCAAGATGTTATCTTTTGGTGGAACTTGGAGCATTTCTGTATCGTTTTTAGTGCTGTTTGGTTTATGTTTTTTTGTCAAAATTAGTACGTTTTATGGACTGCTACAACACACATTTATTCCGACTAAATTCTTTTTACAGACAGCTTTGGTGGTGTCTCTTTATAATTATTTTTATAAAAAAAATTATTCTTTTGGTAACTTTGGTAATAATTTTATCTTTGAACATATTGAGTGGTTTTCTACAATAATTGGTAAATGCGCCTTTAATGATATCAAAACATGCTTGTCAGTTTATTTTCAAAGGTGGGCGATCTTCAGGCCCCTTTCTAAAGAATTTTCTAGCTTCTTTATCATCGATAATGTTCAAGTTCCCCTTTAATACATATCTGCATGGGCCATACAGATATTGCGCCGTGGAACAGTCTCAGCTGCTGAGGCGTTTTTCTCGAAATTAGCATCACAGGTAATAGAAGAGTAATTGAAACAAAAAACTTTTAGTAGGCTTTTGTAAGAAAAGGAAATGTTCTTGTTGTCAAAGTAAACGGGAACACGTTGTTGAAAAATACCTGCAATGTCGAATAAATCAATTACTTTATTTATATATTTTAATTTCAAAAAATGTTAACATGTTCATCTGGTTTTCGATTCTCGGATAAAGCCGATGAAATCAGAAAGCATCAATAATTTTAGAACATACATAGAACGAATTATTTACAAACATCGTATCATATTCCAAGAGACTGA
Organism: Modiolus philippinarum; assembly: GCA_002080025.1. Classification (NCBI taxonomy): domain Eukaryota; kingdom Metazoa; phylum Mollusca; class Bivalvia; order Mytilida; family Modiolidae; genus Modiolus; species Modiolus philippinarum. Next base: position 234,727 of record MJUU01056177.1, read on the forward strand.
TCTATGAGAAACAGCTTGATGAAAAGGACAAAATAATAAATGAACTCCAAGACCGTATTCAGAATTTTTTATATGATAAAGACGGGGGCCAGTGGTCCACAAAATCAAAAGCTTTTGATTTTTCAAGTATGAAATCAAATGAATGGGATAAAGATGAAATGAAACTCGAAGAATGGAAACAGAGTCTAAGCGTGAATCGACAAATAGTGATGCAAAAGCTACGGAAAATGAATCTCCTCAAAACGAGAATTTATACGACTACCTATTTCTTCATGATTCTATCTGTCATGACATTGATCTTAAGCGTTTGCTATAAGGAACAAACAGAGCTGGTCAAAACCATACAACATATACTATAGAAGGTGTATCAAACTTTTTATCAAAGATTGATTCGGCTAAAAGCATATTAATCCATGTGGGGATCAATAATCTAAAAAGGCAATCGGCCCAAGAAATTTTTGAGATCTTTTCAGATATGACTAAACTTGCATGTGAGAAGTCAAGTGACGTAATTATTTCTCTTTCTACTCAATCTAAAGTGCATTTTCTGAATGAGAGAGTAAAAGTGTTTAACACATATGCTGAAGATAAATTCCGAATTTGTAAAATATCAGATCGTGTCGAAACAATAATTTTATGAGAAATTGTGTTGTTTTTCAAAATTTCTTTTTTAATGATACAAAGCTTACTCGTGAACATGGCATCCCATTATTAGCTGGTAATCTTAGAAGATCAATTTTCCCAAGTCTGAGACCAGGAGAGGGTAGGCGGCCTACTCGTCCAAATTTTCAATCATCTGGAAAACGACATTTCGATAGTGAAAGAAGGCATTTTTCAAAAATTATAGAAGAGACCGTCTTAGTGATATGAATCGTAATCATATGATGCATGATAAATTTGCAAGCTCCATTGCGGCAGCTATTAGAGAAGTTATGTTCTCTTAATATCTTTAATACTTGGATGTGAGATAAAATTTCTATATATCTACATCATGTTAGTTTAAAATGAAAGTGTACAGATAAGTTGTTTTCCTGATTCCAATTATACTCCAAAGGTGTGATGAAAATTATTTAATGTTATGTCATATTTTATAAAAATGAAATTTCTGAATTTATGTGAACAGATTGTAGACTCGTAGAAGATTGTATTTTGAGCAGATTGTAGACTTTCAGAAGATTGTATAACGTGAGCAGATTATAGACTCTCAGAAGATTGTATATATATATATATATATATATTTGTGAGCAGATTGTGGACTCTCAGAAGTTTGTATAATGTGAGCAGATTATAGACTCTCAGAAGATTGTATATATTTGTATATATAGCAGTTTTTTGTTTTTTGTTTTTGTTTTTGTTTTTGTTTGTTTGTTTTATTTGTTTTTTTTTTTCATAATATAATAATATATTAACAATTTATTCAATCAATAATGTTTTATAGTAAGATTGAAAACTCTTTACACTGATCTAATATCCAGAAAGAATTTTGATAAAAGAAAAAATACATAAAATCTACACCTGAAAGCACAATCAGATGAAATTAATGAGATATTTCATGTCATTTTATTATTACAGGGGTTTTGCACTGTTTTGTTTGGTTAGCTATTGATAGATTTAGTTTCATTTTGTTATTTTTGTAAATGTGTATTAAAGCTTCTAAGCAAATATCTATCAGTGCATGGAACATTAATGGGTTATTTAAAAGAAGTAATAGTGAAAGATTATGCAAGTTAGAGGATGAAGCTTTAATAAGTATTTACAGTCAGACATCAATTGTTTAGTAGAGACACATACAAAATCAAACGATGTCCTAAGTAAAGAGGGGTACATGAATAATAGAAGTCATCGGGTAAGAAAGCCAAGTGGCAGCCTAGCAGTTTTTATGAAAAGAAGTGTAATTCATGGTATTCAATTGATAGATAAGTCAAATAAGGACATATTATGGTTCAGGTTAGATAAGGGCCTTTTTCAGATTTCAAAGAGATTTATTTTTATGCTTTCTTTACATTTCCCATCAAAATTTATCTTATACAAAAAAGACAAAATGTGATAAAATTATCTTTGAAAAGTAAGAGAGAGAGATATTTCAAATTTTTCAGAAAAGGGAGATGTTATGATCATGGGAGATCTGAATGCTCATTTGAATAAAGATGGAAAAGATTAAATTCCAAATGATTTTGATAATATCATTGATGATTTCTTACCAGATAATTTCAAACCTGATAGTATGCATAAATTAAGGAATACTGAATTACATCAGAAAACAAATGAATATGGACGTTCAGTATTAGATCTATGTTGTGAAGCTCAACTTAGAATCTTAAATGGTAGATTACTTGGGAAAAATAACTTATTACAATTATATTGGTGCATCAATTGATGACTACTGTATTTGTAGTTCTAGCTTTTTACAATATATTGCTAGTTTTCATATTAAAGAATTTGATCCAGTATTTTCAGATCATTGCCAACTCGAAACCAAAATTTGGTCTCAATTTTATATTGAAATGGAGCAAATGATACTCTCCACAATGCAAAATGCATTAGATGGAATGAAAAAAGGGAAAAACAGTTTATATCTAACATGAATAATATTGATTTTAATGCATGGTGCAGTGAGTTTGAAAAAAGGTTGAAACAAATAAGAATGAAAATTATATTAATTCTAAAATTTCAGAATTATCAAATCTTTTATATAATTCATTACTTGGTAAGACTTCAAATACTGGTAATTATAGTTTCAAAAAGATAAAGAAAAAACCTAAGAATGTATGGTATGATGAAGAGTGTGAAAAAAGGTATAGAGAGGTCAAAAGGTTATCTAGAATATTGACCAAAAATCCTTGGGATAAAAATTTGAGACAAAAAGTAGCCATTTCAAAAAAAGAATTTAATAGATTGACTAGAAAAAACATAGAGATTTCAAGAATAAAGTATTGGGCAAAATCATGGAATGTGAAGAAAAAGATCCTCAAGAATTTTGAAAAAATGTTAATCGATTAAAAGATAAAGCTAAAGATGATCCTAGTTCTAGCATCTCCCCGAATGATTGGTTTAATTATTTTGAAAGTTTAATGAATATTGATTATGAGAAGGGATATACTCAGAAAGATATAAATAAAGGTAAACAAACTGCAATTGCTACTGATTGTTTAAACACTGATATTAAGGCTGAGGAGGTACTGAAAGCTGTCGAACACTTAAAAAATGGCAAGACTGGTGGTCCAGATGGTAATCTTATTGAAATTGTCATGTATTCATTGTCCATATATGTATGTTCGTATTTTTAATATTTTGTTGAAATCTGGTATATATACTGAACAATGGAGAAAAAAATATATTAAACCCATCTTCAAAGGTGGTTGTTTTTATGAACCAACAAATTGCAGAGGTGTAGCTCTGTCCAGTTGTTTCGCAAAATTCTTTACAAAAATACTTTCCACTAGATTAGATAATTTTCTTGAACAAAATAACTTAATTTGTAAAGAACAGATTGGCTTCAGAAAAGATTGTCTCACAAGTGACCATATTTTTACACTGAAATGTCTTATTGATAAAACTTTTAAATCTAAAATGAAACTATATGTATCTTTCATTGATTTTAAAAAGCCTATGACACTGTCAATAGGGAGGCTTTACTTTTAGAACTTACCAGGCTCAATTTAAATGATTTTTATAGAATTTTTAAGAATATGTACACAGAAGTTCGATATGCGATTAAGCTAGCTGATGGTGTAACAAATATGTTTTCTTCCAGAATTGGAGTTAAACAAGGATATATTTTAAGTCCGCCATTATTTTCAATTTATATGAATGATATTATCAATATATTTGATGGGACATGTGACCCTCCATCTTTTGATTTTATTAATAGTATATCATGTTTATTATATGCAGATGATGTTGTTTTAATGTCTGAATCTGCCATAGGTCTTCAAAATTGTCTAAACAAGTTATCAATGTATTGCAAAAAGTGGAATTTAACAGTAAATATTGACAAATCCAAAATCATGATATTCAATAAGTCTGGAAAAATGTTGAGGACAGATAACTTCTTATATGATGGCAATCAAATAGAATTGGCAAATGAATACAAATACTTAGGTGTGATTTTCAAGCCATCTGGAAGTTGAATATGAAGCAAATGAATACCTGTGCAAAAAAGCTACAAAAGCTTTATTTTGTATCTACAAAACCTTATTTTCAAACAAGGCTAATATACAAATTCAGGTAAAATTATTTGAGTCCTGTGTTAAACCCATTTTGCTATATTGTAGTGAAATAATTTGTCTTGATATGTTGATAAAAGAGAAATCAGAATTTAATACTAGACATTTTTTTGTATATGCCAGTTAAAATTCAAATGAAATTTTCAAAATATATATTGGGTGTCAAGAAGACATCATCCAATATGGCAGTTTTGGGTGATTTAGGTATGTTTCCATGTTCTGTTTATGCACTTAAGCTTACATTTTGATTTTGGTACCATTTAGTTAATTCTAATACAAAAAGTTTGATACAAACAGTTTATAGTAGTATACATGCTGAAAACTGGTTTAAAGTAAAGATGAAGAGCATCTTTAAACATATTTTAAAATTTGATCACATTTGGGAAAATCAAAACTCATTCAGTAAAAAGAAGTTACTTTATTCAGTGCATAGTAAGTTAAAAGATGATTTTGTTTCATATTTGAAGGAGAAACTATTTCATGATATTAATCCTAACCAAGGTAATAAGCTAAGAACATATAGAAAGTTAAAAATTGATTTTTAAATGGAAAATTTTCTCAAAATTAACACAGGGAGGAAAATTATTTCAGATTTCGTTAAAATAAGAATTAGTAATAGTAGTCTAGCAATTGAAACTGGTAGACATAAAAACTTAGCTTTAGAAGACAGAACTTTGTAAATTGGAAATTGAAGATGACTTACATTTTATATGTAGATGTGCTCATTTATCTGACACACGTACAAAACTTTTTAATAACCTATCCAATATCGTTCCAAGTTTGTTCAATTGTCTGAAGAAAAGAAATTAAAATGTATTTGATCAAGTAAAGATTATGATATTAATAAGTTGTGCTTGGAAGGTGTAAGTAAACTATACAGAATAAGAAATGAGAAATGTTTGTGTACCAGTTAATAAATGTACTCTCAACCTCCTCGGCCATAACTATTATCAATATATATATATATATATATATATGTGTGTGTATTTCTATTTCTCATATCATAACTAATTTTTGTAAATACTTGTTTGCTGTTTGATGTATTTTGTATCTTGTATTGTGTATTGATTACAATCCTTTTTTGGATTATTTATCAATAAATATTTGATTTAATTTGATTTTCCAAATAAATTTAGTTAAGTTGATCCGCAGGAATTGAGCAAAGTTTAGTAAACAAGCAGTGTCGCCCATTGTTTTTGAAAACAGTATACAGATCTTTAACATGTACGAGGTTTTAACGTTTGTTTTTATATTGTAATTCAATCTTCGGCCATGTGACATACGATGGCGTAATTTCGGAGAACAAATATACTTGATATCTATTGCTGAGAAATGTTTCCTTGACCCATAATATTGTCCTTTAAACCTTATGGGTAAGCTGTCTGCAGTTTTTGTATCCAAGATAGTTCACATTCTCTTCTTGATCTTAAAAATTCTTTCTTTGGTTTGTCAGGGGATTTTTCAACAATTTCTAGTGGTTGAACTTTAATATGCTTTCTGTCATGATTATAAATGTAACAGTGCTGATATATGTAAGATCTAAACTTTATCGGGAAACGAATGCGATACAGGTTCTGTTGTGTACGTCGTTGTAATGGACGACCAGTTTCTACTACGTAATAAATTCCACAGCCTGGTTGTTAAATAACATTTATTCTATTTCATTTCAACTTAACAAAAAAGTGATATGAATTACGTCCAGTCAGCTTATTTTACCGTGTGCATTTTTACACTAAAATGTTGAAGTGACAATGTATTGTAGCGAATACTTTACATACACGGACTACTCTGATGGTATGTCTATATAAAACCGGTTTTACCCCCCAATTCTTTTGAAATGCCTGTACCAAGTCAGGAAATTTGTGGTCGACAATTTTCCAGTAGTTTCCACCTGATATGTCTTTTTGTCTCATCGACTTCGGCTGTTGACCACTCTGTTCGGTAATTTTGTTACTACCCAAAATGTGTATTTTCATTGTCAGAAGGAATCGTTGGCAGACTCATTGAAAAGAAAAAAATCAATTAGTTACAGTTTGCAATGCACAACAAAAATAAAGTCAAGAAACTGACCACATAGTTTTGTTAAAGGTGTAAAACGGATCATCCTTACCAGTCGCATGGTTGTTTAATGGTGTCGTCAATGGAACATTTTTATTAGTATGGTTGAGAAGCATTGACGAAACGGTAGACAAAGCTACCATTCTCGTTTTAAAAGAAATTGTTTGTGGTCAACATATGAGTCACAATATGAAATATGGATTTTAAATCAAATGCTTAACAGATAGATTGTCATCAGGAAGAAACAAAATTCTCTATGAGAGAATTTATCATCCTAGCCAAAAATTAAAAATTAATGTGACATTTGTGTGCATAAAACGATTCTTTACATCTAGTCGTTATTTATAACAAATACTGCAAATGAAAATTTTTCAGTCTTCATGATGAAACGATTCACAAAAATCTGTCCTCTGTCAGTTGCTGCTTTGGGGTCTTTCTGCTAGTCTGTCATGTTTGTCATAGAATATCCTCTACATAAATGAATCAGATAATACATGCAATGTTGTCCGCATACCGTGCTCCATTCGTGTTGTACTCTGACATCTGCGAAGACTAAATTTATAGTAACATCGGTATTTACAGATATCTTTGAAAAACTGAAATTTTCCAGTTGAATAAAAGTGAAACTTAGTCTCAATTTAATTTTAGAAAGAGACAATATACTTGTTAACATACAAAATGTGTTCGAAACATTTAACTGAAATAAAACAATATTATCAGTATGACTAGATACATGGAGAGATAGGTATCTTTATTCTCATAAACTATACATAACATAGTTATAGAGACAATAAATACAACATAATATCAATGAAATATACATGTGTGAAAACAAAAGACAGTCTTCATTAACCAGGAGGAGAAACTTTCACTGTAATTAGTTTCATAAATTAACACAATTTTTCTAAAATTAAGAAATTATGTGTTGAAAATAATTGCTTGAATTGTAAGTTTTCGTTGTCATGACAGTAATACGGAAAATATTTTCTTCTTTCATTATTAAAATATTTGTATGTAAAGATATAATGAAATTCGTCACCAATGTTCTGGGAGTCACAAAGATGACACTTCCTATCGTTTCTAGATACACTGTGCCATCTTCTTGTCTCTACATGACTACTACATCTTTATTTACAAAATATAAATGAAAAATAAGGCAGTAATAGTGACAAGTACTTCTCAAACTTTAAATCGTGTTTAAAAAATCGAAAACATATACCTTTTGAAGACAAATTCATTTGTGCTGACCATTCTTGTATGAATTGGTCTTTTAACTTTTTGTTCTTCACTTAAAAATAATCCATTTTTTATATAAATCTTACATTCCACAATTATCGAGGATATTTCTAATACAATACCATCATTTACATTCAAAACCATAATTAATGAAATTAATACGGAGTAATTTGTATAATAAAACAACGGCAGTAGAATACCGAAGGAACAAGGGAAGCGATGACTACAAAACTATAATAATGATGAAATGTTATTTTCATTATCATTCGTTAGACGACACCAGAAACTTATCAAACGTACCCTTATTTCACAGAGAGTGGAAACCTTCCAAGCTCACCGTAAATCATAAAGTTTGGAGTTGACTGTTTAAGGTGTAGTATGTGCTTACAAAATTTTAATTATACCTTTTCGAGGATATCATTATTCTCGAAGCCCCATACTCCAGCACCATACAAAAGTAAAGGAATAGCAGCTTTCTCAAACATGTCAGTGGAGCACTCAATCGATAGGTTATTAGACCTACACTTTTTGATTATGCTAAACATTGCTTTTAAGGCTTGTTCTTGTAATTTTCTCTGGTTAAAAAAAATGAATTATTTCTAGAAAAAATAACACCAAGAAATTTATATATTTTTACAATTTCAATCTCTGTGTTATCTATGTAAAAATTCAAATTGTTTAAAACTCTCACTTTTGAAAAAAAAAACAAAATAAATAAATAAAATAAAATAACTTTGGTTTTGTCTACATTAATGTTAGTTTCCATTCTTTACAAGAATTTACAAAATATCTTAAAGAAACCGCAAAAAAAAAGTCGTATAAGTATAATGAAAAAAAAAAATTCGCAAGCAAACATATATCATGTAGTAATTTTTGTTATAAATCGAATGAGAAACATTTTGGGAAAATTTAATTGATAAGATGTATATAATTTAAAAGGGTGACTTTTAAGCTTTTCATTCGGGTTGTAACTTATTGACCTTTACAATTATATGAATTTATGTTTGTACATGTATATCTATGGGCGATATGACCAGTGCGTTATGAAATTTCTGTTTGTTAGTACATGGCATTTAATATTCGTTTAGACATGTAAGTTAGTAGTTTGGGATTACCAACGAGGTCGGTCAGTCGGATTTCCGAAGCAAAATTAATATACGTTATATATCTAAATATTGGAAACCAATGATTGAATATTTATTCTTTTTAATATTGTACTCTTGGATTGAATAATTGAACTTAAATTTTGTGTCATTGTACTTTGAATATTTGGTTTCAATTCAGCAATTACATTTTGGAACATTCTGTTTGTCTTTCTTATTTTGAGCTGTGAATTCATTTTTGTACAGAGTTCGCCCCAAAACTCTGTTACAATTTGGTGGAGTTAACCCGTTGGATGTCAACTGTTACATCTGACACACGATCTCGCGTACTTTTGGGGATTAAGTTTTTATTAAAGCAGAAATAATGGAAAACGGATTCCGTTTGTATCCAAATATATGTGTTCAGTTTTTGGACAATAGAGGATATCCTATGGTATACAGAATATTCACAGCTAAAGAGGGCAATCGTAGAACTGTACATGTAAATACAATAAGACGACTACACTTTTACAAATGTTTTAATTGTGGAAAAACTGGACATTTTCGGGCATCATGTGAGGAAATAAAAAGAAAATCTCCTGAACAATTACGAAGGGATAAATTACGTTTACAAAAATATCTGATTCAGAAAACATGTAAAAATTTTCCATTCTTTGAATTAAACGATTCGGATTTTCGGAATATTGTCAAAATAAAATATGTGGACAACAATCAAGCCAAGGAACTTAACACAAAAGTTAAACATTTCAAAACTGAAACAAAGAAATTAGAACATGTAATAAATACAATCAAAGAAGAGCGGAAACAAACGAAGGCAAAACTATGGGACATGATTAATTGTTTGAAAACAGAGAACAGAAATTTAAGAACAAAAGTACAAACGATTACGGGATAATTAGATAGAATTAAAGACGATTTGGAATATTTTGTCGACAAAATGAAGAAGCAAAGCGAACGGAAGCAATGGCTAAAAGAGAAGCTGACTTACTAAGGAATATGAAAGAACCTGACGAAACGAAAATTCGGGAACTAAAAAAACGAGTGTCTGGCTTAGAAGAAGTGGTACATATCTTAAACATGAATATAGAATCCTCCGAAAATACTAGACGAAAATACCAACAAAACCAGCAAAGACGTCATTTTCAAAGAGGTCGACGAAGGGACTTTCCATAAAACATATGTGGCTAATATAAAAAGACAGATTTATCTTTATTTGAACTTTAACTGCTTTATTATTATGATCTTTTTCAATATCTGTTTAAATCATGCTAAATATATCAATATTCTTTAAACTTAGACTTTGGGGACAAAGTCTATGTGGAGAAGGGGTAATTATCATGTAGTAATTTTTGTTATAAATTGAATGAGAAACATTTTGGGAAAATTTAATTGATAAGATGTATATAATTTAAAAGGGTGATTTTTAAGCTTTTCATTCGGGTTGTAACTTATTGACCTTTACAATTATATGAATTTATGTTTGTACATGTATATCTATGGGCGATATGACCAGTGCGTTATGCAATTTCTGTTTGTAAGTACATGGCATTTAATATTCGTTTAGACATGTAAGTTAGTAGTTTGGGATTACCAACGAGGTCGGTCGGTCGGATTTCCGAAGCAAAATTAATATACGTTATATATCTTAATATTGGAAACCAATGATTGAATATTTATTCTTTTTAATATTGTACTCTTTGATTGAATAATTGAACTGAAATTTTGTGTCATTGTACTTTGAGTATTTGGTTTTAATTCAGCAATTACATTTTGGAACATTCTGTTTGTCTTTCTTATTTTGAGCTGTGAATTCATTTTTGTACAGGGTTCGCCCAAAAACTCTGTTACATATATCTGAAATGGTATTATTATGAACTATGCGAGATTTAACATCATACAACATGTCCTAAATAATTAACATAAGCACATTCAAATTCACTCTTGGAGAGGTTGACTGTTAGCATAGCACTGCTTAAATGTTCAAAAAAAGTTTGGAGTATCTGAAGATGTTCTTTCCAAGTGTCAATATATATAAGAATGTCATCAATGTATGCTTCACAACCGTCAATTCCAGAAATAACACTGTTGATGAGACGCTGAAAAGTTGCCGGCAAATTTTTCATGCCAAAAGCCATCACTTTGTATTGGAATAGTCCATCGGGTGTAACAAAAGCGGAAAGTTCTCTTGCAGAAACTTGATAAAATCCTTTTAATAAGTCAATTTTTGTAATGTATTTAGCATTTCCAATTCTGTCAATACAGTCATCAATGCGCGGAATTGGAAAAGAGTCAGTTTTTGTAACACTGTTTAGTTTTCTATAGTCCGTACACATACGATAAGTTCCATCAGGTTTTGGCACTAGAATACAAGGCAAGCTCCAATTGCTTTTGCTAGGTTCAATAAAGTTATTTTTAACAAATACTGAATTTCATCATGCGGGAACTTTTGTTTGATCGGATTCAGTCGATATGGATGCTGTTTTATTGGCTCTGAATCACCAACATCAACGTTATGAAATATTTTATCAGTTCGTGTCGGAATGTCCGGAAACAAATGTTCAAAATCACTGAGTAACTGTTTTAACTGTTCTTTTTGAATCGTTGGTAAATGTTGTAGTTTCGAATCCAAATCTTGTAGAATCTGTGAATTTTCCAGCTTCGGTGTGATAGATGGCGAATCAATCTTTTCACAGAAGTCATTTTCGGAATTGTCAGGGTCAACACTAACTATATTTACAGAATGTACAATATTTGTGCTATTTCTATCTATATAAGGTTTTATCATATTTACATGACACAACCTATTATGTCTACGTCTGTCAGGTGTTTTAATAATGTAGTTTAAATCACTGATTTTCTTTTCAACAATATAAGGACCAAAATATCTGGCTTCAACTGGCTTTCCAGGAACAGGTAGTAATACAAGTACTTTATCATCAGGGTCAAAATTACGTTTAACAGAATTTTGGTCATACTTAGCTTTCATAGATTCTTGACTAGATTTAAGATTTTTATTGGCAAGTTCACAAGCTTTAACAAGTTTAGTGCATAATCTAAGAGATGTAAGTGGTCTTTTTCATCAGATAAAATTTTCTCATTGAAGAGTTTGAGTGGGCCCCTAACTGTATGTCCAAAAACTAAATTCAAAGGGACTAAAACCTAATGATTCCTGGACTGCTTCTCTTACAGCAAATAAAAGAAAAGAAATTCCTTCATCCCAATCTTTCTCTGAGTCAAAGCAATAGGTCCGCATCATATTTTTTAAAGTTTGATGAAATCGCTCTAAGGCTCCTTGACTTTCAGGGTGATATGCAGATGATCTGTACTGTTTAATGCCTAATTCATACATTACTTGCTGGAAAATGCCTGACATTAAGTTTGAACCTTGATCTGATTGAATAGATTTGGGTAGACCAAACAAAGTAAAAAATTTAGTTAAAGTCCTAACTATGGTCTTAGTCTTTATATTTCTTAAAGGAATAGCTTCAGGAAACCTTGTGGATGTACACATGATAGTTAAAATGTACTGATTACCAGATTTAGTTTTTGGTAAAGGACCTACACAATCTATTAATATTCTACTAAAAGGCTCCTCAAAGGCAGGTATTGGTTGAAGAGGTGCTTTTGGAATAACTTGGTTTGGTTTCCCTACTAATTGACATGAATGACAAGATTTGCAGTAATTGGAGACATCTTTTCTAAGATTAAGCCAATAAAAATAATTTAAAATTTTGTTGTAAGTCTTATTGATACCTAAGTGTCCTGACAAGGGAGTATCATGGGCCATGCCTAATATCTCAGCTCTATACACCTTCGGTACTACAATTTGATACTTTACTGCCCATTCTGCATCAGCAGACACATCAGAAGGTCTCCATTTACGCATTGGAATACCATATTTAGTAAAATAAGTGACATGTTCCTGCAAAGACTCGCTTTCATCAACAGCCCTATTGAAAAGACATGAAATTTCAGGGTCTTTATGTTGCTCATTGCTAAATGTAGACGTAGAAAAACCATCACCTTGGACCAATGAACTCTCCGAAAACTCTAAGGGTTTGCTTGTTTCAACACCAACATCACTAAACTGACTCATAAACGTATCTGACAAATCAAAACCATCAGTGCTATTTTCATGAACTTTCTGAGCTTCAACACATTTCTTTTTCATAGCACGAGTAACTGCACAGGCAGGATACAACCCAGAAAACTCCTGTTCAGCAGAATCAGAAACCTGATCAAAAGAAGGCTTGTCTGTCACAATAGGATTTCTTTGAACTTTATCCCCAGCTAAATCATTACCAAGAAGAAGTTGAACACCTTCAAAGGGCAATGATGACTTGATACCTAAGGTCACAGGTCCAGAAACAATATCCGAAGACAAATAAACATTATGGAAAGGAATAGCAGTATAACCACTAGAATCTACCCCTTTAATAAGAACATTTCTACCAGTACAGCGATGGAAACGTTCAACATTCCCTACCACACGCACACGATTCACACGATGAACGCACACGGTTCACACGTTGAGCGCACACGATTCGCACGATGTATGATACAGAAAGTTCTCAATCGTGTACCGTGTACCGTGTAACGTGCACCGTGTCGGTTAAAAAATCTTATATATTTTCATGAAACGAACTCGAAATAAAAAATATCAGCGTGCAATAAAGTAGAGATATTCTAAATTTCACAGCATAAATAAAATGGGAATTTAGAATGTGATACATAAAGAAAAAAAACAATGTTCATTTTGACAAAAGAAAATACTAGTAGTCGGTTATAGCGTGTTACAAACTTTCTCCCGGGAACTGTCTCAACTTTTGCCGTAACAATATCAGAGTAGAGTCGACAAAAGCTTGAAATGTCGTGATTTTGTCAGAAAAAGAAATAATTAAATCAACAATGTTTAATCAAAAAATAATTTACGTCAAATAAAAAAGTCCTGATATATCACCGTAGTAATGAACCTAAGAAAAGATACATTACTTTTAAATTAGATTTACACATACTAGAATTTTCTTATTATTCAACATTAATATATAAGAAAGGGCACATTTTCTCTATTTTATTTTATACCAGTGTCCACAATACTAAAACTTGCTCTAATTTAACCATAAATATAAAATATAGGGCACTTTTTCTCTATTTTATATTATACTGGTGTCATCAATACTAAAACTTGATAGAATTTAACCATAAATATAAATGATAGGGCACTTTATGTTTATTTGATATTATACCGGTGTCCGCAATGCTAAAACCTGATAGAATTTAACCATAAATATAAAAGATCGGACACTTTTTCTCTATTTTATATTATACCGTTGTCCGCAACCCTAAAACTTGATAGATTTTAACCATAAATATAAAAGGTAGGGCACTTTTTCTCTTTTTTATATTATACCGGTGTCCGCAATACTATAACTTGATAGAATTTAACCATAAATATAAAAGAAAGGGCACTTTTTCTCTATTTTATATTATACCGGTGTCTGCTATACTATAACTTGAAAGAATTTAACCATAAATATAAAAGATAGGGCACCTTTTCTTAATTTCATATTATACCAGTGTCCGCAATCTTAATACTTGATAGAATTTAACCATAAATATAAAAGATAGGGCAGTTTTTCTCAATTTTATATTATACCGGTGTCCACAATATTAAAACTTGATAGAATTCAACCATAAATATAAAAGATAGGGCACCTTTTCTCAATTTTATATTATACCAGTGTCCGCCATATTAAAACTTGATAGAATTTAACCATAAATATAAAAGATAGGGCACTTTTTCTCTATTTTATATTATACCGGTGTCCGCAATACTATAACTTGATAGAATTTAACCATAAATATAAAATATAGGGCACTTTTTCTCTATTTTATATTATA
>MJUU01056177.1:250343-264097 GCA_002080025.1 Modiolus philippinarum
GTGTCCGCAATATTAAAACTTGATAGAATTTAACCATAAATATAAAAGATAGGGCACCTTTTCTCAATTTTATATTATACCGGTGTCCGCAATATTAAAACTTGATAGAATTTAACCATAAGTATAAAAGACAGGGCACTTTTTTTTCACCTTTTCTCAATTTTATATTATACCGGTGTCCGCAATACTATAACTTGATAGAATTTACGAATAAATATAAAAGATAGGGCACCTTTTCTCTATTTTATATTATACTGGTGTTCGCAATACTATAACTTGATAGAATTTAATCATAAATATAAAAAATAGGGCACCTTTTCTAAATTTTATATTAAACCGGTGTCCGCAATATTAAAACTTGATAGAATTAAATATAAAAGATAGGGCACTTTTTCTCATTTTATATTATACCAGTGTCCGCAATATTAAAACTTGATAGAATTTAACCATAAATATAAAAGATAGGGCACCTTTTCTCAATTTTATATTATGCCGGTGTCCGCAATATAAAAACTTGATAGAATTTAACCATAAATATAAAAAGATAGGTCACTTTTTCTCTATTTTATATTATACAATTGTCCACAATACTATAACTTGATAGAATTTAACCATAAATATAAAAGATAGGGCACCTTTTTTCTATTTTATATTGTACCGGTGTCCGCAATATTAAAACTTGATAGAATTTAACCATAAATATAAAAGATAGGGCACCTTTTCTCAATTTTATATTATACCGGTGTCCGCAATATTANAACTTGATAGAATTTAACCATAAATATAAAAGATAGGGCACTTTTTCTCTATTTTATATTATACCGGTGTCCGCAATATTATAACTTGATAGAATTTAACCATAAATATAAAAGATAGGGCACCTTTTCTCAGTTTTATATTATACCGGTGTCCGCAATACTTAAACTTGATAGAATTTAACCATAAATATAAAAGATAGGGCACATTTTCTATATTTTATATTATACCGGTGTACGCAATACTATAACTTGATAGAATTTAACCATAAATATAAAAGATAGGGCATCTTTTCTCAATTTTATATTATACCGGTGTCCTCAATATTAAAACTTGATAGAAATTAACTATAAATATAAAATATAGGGCACTTTTTCTCTATTTTAAATTATACCGGTGTCCGCAATACTATAACTTGATAGAATTTAATCATAAATATAAAAGAAAGGGCACTTTTTCTCTATTTCATATCATACCGGTGTCCGCAATACTATAACTTGATCTGATTAGACTTTTATTGTTCTACTATATTGAACAGGTTGATATAGCATTGAATGAAGTTGATTAAATAAAGGTTTGCGTTCCTAAACAATAAATGTTTTTGTGACAAAAAATCGCCAGACTTGATACTTAATCTGATAATATTTTTATTTTCTTCTTGTAAAATCGGCGGTTGTAAATAAGGTAATATTTCGAGTTGAAAAAAAAATAAATAAACAACGGTGTTTTGCAAAAAACTGGTAAACCTATCTATAAAATGCGGAATTTAAATGAAACGCACGCTACACGATACACGCAATGAACGTTACACGTTACACGATACACGATACACGATGAACGCACACGATTTACACGATGAACGCAAACGATCTACACGATGAACGCACACGATTCACACGATGAGCGCTATTTTTGGAATGTTGAACGTTTCCATCGCTGTACTAGAAACATCATCAAACGGCAGGGTCTCCGCCAACAAAAGAGACTGAGAGGCTCCAGTACCTCTTAGAATTCGAATGGAGGTAAAATTACAAAAATCACTCGAAAGCGACACAAAACCATCACTAATAAATAGTTCAAAAATCTCCATAATTGGACTAGATGGGGATTTGACCTCGACCTTACTAACAGGATCAAAAACGGACTTAACCTCAGAAAAAGACCTATGCAAATATGTACCAAAATGAGGCAAACATTGTGACGACTCAACAAAACCACTGGGTTTTACTTCACTTTCCTTCCTTTGCTTTAACCTATAACAGTCAGATATCAAACGGCCCTCTTTCTTACAATAATTAAAGGAAATCGACTTGAATGGTCTCTGTGACTGGGAGGGAGGATAGGACTTGGACGAGCTATTTACTGGACGTTGCCTACTATTTACATCATTTGAAGGTTTGGATGAAAAATTTGTAGAATTATTTTGATTTCTAAAAAATTTCTGTGGTTTATTAAAAAATTGTGTTTTATGTGTGAGTGAAAAATCATCAGCTAAACGTGCACCAGTTTCTAGAGTTTCAGCTTTTTGATCATCAATAAAAGTTTTAATGTCAGTATTAATACACCTTTTAAATTCTTCAATTAAAACTAAATGGCGTAATTTCTCATGATTGTTATTTATTTTCTTTGATGAACACCAACGATCAAATAGTTGCTCTTTTGTTCTAGCAAACTCTACATAGGTTTGGTCACTTTGTTTTTCTGCATTCCTAAATTTTTGCCGGTAACTTCAGGGACCAGTTCATAGGCTTTAAGAATTAACTCTTTTACAGTGTCATAATCTGAAGCCTGTTCTACTGACAACTGAGTGTAAATTTTCCTGGCTTTACCATTAACACACTTTGTAATAACATTGACCAATTGTGTTTTGGCCACTTTAAATTTTCAGCTATTTTCTCAAAATGCAGAAAATATTTGTCAACATCCTTTTCTTGAAAAGGAGGGACCAACCTGATGTTTTTAGCAACATCAAATGTCTGAGAATTCTGAGAAACGTGCTGATCCTTTTCAGCCAATTCCAATTTTTTCATTTCCAATTGAAAATTTAGCTCTCTTTCTTTTTCCTGCTGTTCAATTTGTAATTTTAATTTTCTTTCTTCTCTTTCTCTTTCTATTTCTAATTTTCTTATTTCTAATTCTTTCTGAATTTCTAATTTTTTTATTTCCAAATCAGGTGTTTGAATGCCAAAAGTCGCCAAAACAGATTTATCAAAATAATCTTCTTCAACCAAATAATTTGCAATCACATTTTGAATTTCATATTTTCTCATTCCAGATTTGACGTTTAATTTCAAATGTTTTCCTAAAATAATTAATTCATCCTTTTTAAGCTTCTCAAAATTCTCCACCTGACACGTAGACATGAATTGTTCTGGATCAAATGATATTTTGTAAAATATTTTATTGCTGACTTTTTAAAAAATTTTCTATTTAACAAAAATATAATAATATCTTTCTTAAACAATTTCGAAAATCTCTGACGATAGCCCCCAATTTCTGTTATGGCAGAAATTACCAATAAATTATCTTAACTTGAAGTCAGCAATGATCTACAAAACTGGCTCCAATTAACTTTTTAATTAGACAAAAAATAATTATCTTACAAATTAAAAACAATATATGACTTATCTGACAATAATGAAGTCCAAGTAATAATCAAAATGAATAGTTCAATTAATTCCTCCAATAAATGTCCATTAGAGTAATCCTTATAATCCTCACTAAATAGTTGATAATATATTCACAATAATTGATGTCGATTTCCAATACGAAAGATGTGCGTGATAATCCTGTATAAACTAATTAATCCTGTATAAACTTATTAAACTGATTGACTTAACCCTTTTCAGCTATCTTATATAAATACAGTTTTTCTTTCCAGAAAATTCTTCACAAGATAATACTAGAACATTCTAATCAACTAATTATCACATGACTAAAATGATTATGTAAGGGAAAGATCTAGAAAAATCTATATGTTAAAATCTGAATTTAAATTCTAGAATATTCCACATGTTCTAAGGTGTAATAACCTTGACCATTGTTTATTGTAAACAAGTTACATAACTAGGCCAAACAAATTACATAATATTAAGGCCGTACAAAATAAAAACAATGAATATAATGCATTATAGAATATTTACAACATTTAATTACCTATAACACAGTGTGACGGGTGCTGAATACAGAGGACATGCTTATCCCTTCCGGAGCATCTGATGTCACTCTGTTTTTTGAGAGTTCACACTGTTAGTGCTTTAGTTTTTTTTTTTTTTTTTTGTGTTGTATATGTAGTGGTTATGTGTTTTGTGGGCATGTAGTGTCTTTGGTCTTCTGTGTTCTGGTGTTCTTGATTTTGCCTTTTCTCTGGACTTTGATTTATGTGATCTTGTGCTTTGTTCCTTTTTATTCTACCGCCGTTGTTCCGAGGACCTCAAAGGGTTTTGTATGATCTGACTGTTTTTAGGGCGGGCACGTTATTGTTCATAGTTTTGGCGTGACTGTTCATGCCCTGTTATTGTATCCATGTTTTCGTGTCGTGACGGTGGTTTGAACTCGTTTCCGTCAATAAATAGTTTGTCTCTTTTGAAATGAGCTTTTATCTTTTGACGCTTCGCTTCTTGAAAAAACGACCAGAGAGCTTTGCCGTGGTCATTTTTGTTCTTAGGGAACCCCTTTAGATTACTCACAGCTTTCCGCACTATTACTCGTTGTTTGAAATTTTCAAATCGACAAACTATTGGTTTCGTGCTGAATTAAACTGACCCATCGCGATTTTTTCGACAAATTCTTTCCCAAGCTGGTGAGCTCTGTGATATTTTGGTATCGTTGGTAGTTTTAATTCAGTTCTCATGAATGTTTCCAAATTTGTTCGGTCATATCTGATTCCTCGTCTTTCTGTTTGAGGGGTATACCTGTAAATATGGGATTTTCTCTCATTGTCCTTGTTTGTAAGTCTATGTGTCTTTCATATAGATCATCAAGATCAGTTGCAAAATATTGAACATAAAATCTCACGTGTTTTATGCATTTCTGAAAATCTTTGCTGTTCCATCATTCTTTGAATATTTTGCTTTGAGAACAATCTTTGATTAATTAAATACTTAACAGTTTTGAGAAAAAAAATAACTGCAAATATTATTTAAAATAGTTGCATTGCATTATAAAAATGAAGTTTGGACAGGATTTTTCTCAAACAAGTAGGTACAGCTAAGCCCTTACATGCCTAAAATCAGTTTGCTTTAATTCATAGATTGTTTAATGAAATGTTCTTTATAGGTATTTGTTTCCAGTAAAGAGTAAGACTTCTTATTTATTTAAATGTCTTGAGATTTTCATTATAGAGAAAGTAACAAATTGGACAGTTTGTTAAAAAATGCGACTATTTTTTCTTCAAAAAGTTGGTCACTGCTGATGTAAAGAATGTAAGAATTTTATATGGATGGTTCAGTGTGTGAGAACATTGTTAATAGCTAATTTTAATTTATTTGATTGATTTGGTAATGCGTACTTCTTTTATTACAACTTTTGGATTATGGCTTTCCAATTATTTGATTTTAATGCTGCTGACGAGTACAACGTGTACAACATAACGAAATTTACTGCTTTTTTTATGCAACTTCGATATTTTTTTTGTATTTTGAGCAAAGAAATATTGATAGGTCAGTGTGCTCATTTGAAGTTACAAACGTCTAAAATATCGTCTAGAAACTGAAGCCCTGA
Source organism: Modiolus philippinarum (assembly GCA_002080025.1). Taxonomy (NCBI): domain Eukaryota; kingdom Metazoa; phylum Mollusca; class Bivalvia; order Mytilida; family Modiolidae; genus Modiolus; species Modiolus philippinarum. Next base: position 255,822 of record MJUU01056177.1, read on the forward strand.
CGATTTGTTCATTTATTGATTGATTGATTGAATATTGTTTAACGTCTACTCAGCAATATTTCAGCTATATCAAGACGAGAACAAGTTTGTTGATAAATAATCACTTTGGGGTATGGAAATGGCCATGGGACGGGAAATTCTGACTACCACTGGAAAAGTAGGGTGAAATCGTCAAGGGCGGGGAATTTAGCCTTGTAGCCGATCACCTACGGACCACCCCAAAAAGAGCTTGCTACAAGGGTTCTTTAACGTGCAGGAAGCGTGGCATTTCTTCCAACACGTGGACCTGAGTTTACATCCCATCCGAAAGATGGGTTGTGTATTTATTAATCCCGCACAACCACGGAATGGGTCCTATTTCTATATCCCGGGACCCTCGGGGTCATCCTATGATGATGAGTTGAATCAAATTGGAACAAAACAGTTGGGGGGGGGGGGGGGGGNAATCTAATGCATTATATTGAATAAAATGTACAGAAGTTCAAAAAATTGACCCAAAATCAAAATCTAAATGACTGACCAACCTTAATATGAAATAAAGACCGCTTGCAAGAAGCACAAAAATATTTATATCAGATGTTCAATTAAACTGAAACTGTCAAAAGTGGCTTTTTCGTGACATCACACCTCCACTTATTGTGACGGCATAAGCTTTAAAGTTAGATATATTTTTTAAGCTTAGCTTAACCGTTCAAACAAACTTAAGAGTAAATCTTCAAGAGACAGTTCGTAAATTTTAGGCCTTTTTCACACCTTGTCACTTCTCAATTGTTTTTGTCTAAGGGTTAGAAAAGAATCAATCAGCCACCAAACAGATCTTTCAAATCAATTAAGCCTCACTGGCCATGTAACAGATGTATATGAGGGACAGGACATGCTTACCCTTTCCAAGCGTTTGTCACACTTTGTTTTTGATGGAGTACACACAATATAAGTGCCTTAGTTCTGAATGTTGTGTTTTATTCCGTGTTTTGTGGCTGTCTTATGTCTTTGTTTTTGCCATGTCTCGGGATTTTGTGACAACCACATCATTTGTTCCTTCGGTATCTACTGTGGTGTTTTTAAAAATATAATGTTGAAAGAAAATATGAAAACAGAGTTGATTGGACTGTATCAAAACTTAACTACTTCTATAAATTAAAACCAGCTGAAAACAGGAGGAAGTTTGGATAAGGAAATATTTTATCATGCCACATTTTATTGTTTAAAATAGAGGAATGAATTTTATCATATATATGGTGACAATTAATTTCATACCAATGTTTATTTTAGGAATAAATTCTATATGTGAATATGGGTAATGTATGATGATAATGTTTATGTGACATATTATTTCCGACGGACCTTTTTTGAATTGGGATGGGCACAAGGCTACTGTTTATCAATCCGTTAACTTTCCTTGATTTTTGTGTTCATGTGTTAAAAATAGAAACAACGGCAGTTCAATACTAGAGAAACACAAAATGTGTAAATAAATAAATAAACAAATAAAATAAGACAAATCTAGAGACATGGATAAACAAGAATACAGGAAAACAAAGACGTGAGACAGCCACAAAACACGAACATAAAACACAACATTCAATTAAGACACTTACAGACTGAATTCCGATAATGTCCGAGAAAGACATCAGGAACTCCGGGAGGTAAACATGTCCTCCTATCCTAAAGGCACCAGAAATTGTTATGGAAGATCTGCTTGGTAGCTGAATGGTTAGTGTCATTTCTGAAAAGTCGGCAAATGAACATATTTATGTATGTCAGATAGAAGTATTAAAGAATTGATTACATCCGATATTTTGCCATGTAAAATACATGATAGAATGATTAATTCTACTAAAAATTCTCAATTTTGGAGATAGAATATTGCAAAGATCGGTCACATATGACAGTAAAACTCTTAGAGTAACATAAGCAAAATGTCCTTGCAATATAGCACAATAGTTTTTGCGGTATTAAGGTAGCTCAACAGTCTTCTGCAGGAAATTGTCAGTCCCTTACTTTGTATGCCTATAACTTTGTTATTAGTTAGGATACAATGACAAATAAGGTATTAAACGAAAGGAAAATGATTAAATTTACTATAAATGATCATTGCAAAAGTATTCCTTTTAAGTAGCAATATCTAAATTTCATATCAGGCAAAAATTTGAGTTTTTGAGGTAATATTTTTAAACTGAAAATTACGTTTACATCTTAAAAGGGAATGCAAGGTCTAAAATATTTTTGATATGTGATATAAAATGTCTTTTGTTAACCTAATTCATATGTCTTATCTTTATTTATGTTACAATAAAAGGTACAGAGGCTGTTTTCCTATCAAATTTACACACACTGGGGGTGCTCATTATCATATTATCCGGCAGTATGTTGATGATGTATCAACGACTGTTTACAGTTTTACATTAAAATGAAATGATAGGTTAACCTGTCATCATTATTACTTGTACTAGATTTCTTCTAAATTTTCTATAAAACAAATTAATTTCGAATGAGTTATTATTATATAGTATTAAAAAAATTACTAAATAATATCTAAGTTAATTGCTTTGTCACATTTATCATGTAATAAATAGGTAAAAGGTTATTTATCTATTTTATTTCAAGTTTAAAATTCAATTCAAGATACGCTATTAAATAAAATAAAATATGTATTTTATAAATCTGATGTTTTATATTTTTAATGCTTTTGTCATTGATAATAATAAATTTTAGAAAATATCAAATTTATATTGATTTGTCTTTAAATCTAAATATGATTTAAATTTTAAAATATTGGACGGGTAATTAAATATGTTAAAAACTATATCAAATTGAAATTAGACCATATGAAATGCATTTTTTATGAGGAATGAAATGAAAATATTCTAATTTTTCTTATCATAGGATATTGTCATTGTTCTATATATTATCAAAATAACTGGCAAACAGTACCCCTCTTTTCCCACACAAAAATACAATACACAACTGTGTAAACTGTAATATTTTATAAAAAGTGATAATTTTCCTGCATTATCATCAAAATACTCCCACACATATTAAATATCTCATTAAAAATTAACATCTTTACTGTATACCTTCTCTAATTATTTATATGTGTATTATTTGGTTGGTCGCTGCTACGTCACAACAGCTGTGAAATGTGAGTAATATACTGATAAGGGAGATAAGTAAAGTTATCAAAATGTCAGCCTCCCTTACTTCAAATATTTGTTGATAACTGTTAATTTTTTGACGAACAATCAAATGATTATTATGAATATTTATAATTTGATGTTTTGTATGTATAAACAAAACATTATTTTTACCCTTACATTCCCTTTAAAGGTAGCTTTATTCTGTTAATCGTATCTGAAAGATCCGTTGTTTAAGCATACATAATATGCACAATCTATGTAGACGTTAACTGTAAGAATTAAGATCCAAGGTATATAAATAATTAAATGGTAAAATTAGAACGTCTGGGTATATTGCAGAGGTTTATGCTGTAACAACATGTTCCGAAAGGATGGCGAATGTGTATGTAAGTGTTTTTGTTGAAAATTTGGTAGTTTTTATATATTCTTTGAGTGTTCCGCATCTGTTATTTCTTTTCAGTTATTCTCATTGTCCTTGCTTTTTTTTTCGAGTATTATGTTTGAAAGATTTGCTAAAATAACTCAGTCAGGTTTAACAAAAAATGTGTTTTAGTGTGTTTGTTCATTAAAGGAAAACAAATATCAGATAATATTAGGAAGCGCTGAAATAGAAAAAAAAAGACAGGTGAGTTCTAACAAATATTACCTGAAACAACCACAGTAAATCCAGAGACAAGGCAAAAGAAAGAACAGCAGACGACGGCAGACCAAAAACACTACACACCACAAAACACACAAACACTGCAAATACAACACTCAAAAATAACAGTGTGAACTCTGAAAAAACAGTGACATTATATGTTCCGGAAGGCTAAGCATGTCCTGCTCTATATACAGCACTCATCACACCGTCAGTGGGTCAATCCAGGGTAAATTTTATAACGTCTTGATACAGCTGTATGCTGAGGGTAAATAACTTAATTTGTCAGTTGGTAATGGGTCTGGAGCTGGCATGTCAGTTAACTGCTAGTAGTTCCTTGTGATTTCATGTTTATGTCCGTATATTAAGTTCTTTCAGTTTCATTTTTCACAATTAACTCACACCTGTTGCCAACTGAATTTTACTGTTGTTAGGATTGTTTTTTTTATTTATCACATTGGCGAAAGGGGACGGTTTGGGTCCAATAGACTAGTTTAACCCCACCGCAGCATGTTTGCGCCTGTTCTAAGTCAGGAAATTTATTAAGCCTTTGTGTGTCTTGTCTGTTTTCTAGTTAGTTCACTTTATGTCTATGGGAGTCTAGGATGATGTTTATTTCGCTGAACATGATTACTCTTTATTTAGGGGCCAACTCTGACCTGCCTTTGGGTTAGGGGCTTCCTCACCGTTCATTAAAGATCTTATGTTGGCTTTCAGTTGTTATTTCTCCCCTTTGGGTCGTTGTCTCTTTGGCACTCCCTGTTTCCCTTCTTTTTTCCGAAAGTCAGAATCGGCAATGTCAAATCCGAGAATACGTAAATCTAGCTGAAAATATCTGTTTTCCCTTGTGACAATGATATTTCATATTCATCTATGATGCCATGGTGACTGCAGTAGAATTGTGTAAGGGACGAACATATTCGTAACTCATCAGTTTATGTGGCAGTGCGTTTGCTCTTTCCACAAAGTCATTGTATTTATATATACAAAGGATTATAGTGGATTATAAAATGAGCAATGCATTTGTTTCGATAAAATTTATGCATTCAACACTGAGGGTAAATGAGAATAATTAAAAAAAAAATTAAATACTAACCACACGTCGTACCTCACCATCTTTATCAAGCAACTAGCCATGAACAAATTATCGAGTACGGTATTATTCTTCACAATGAATGAGATAGATAAGCAATTTTCCTTAGTAAATAAGAAATTTAACACCACAGCAAATATTGTTAATCAAAATTCAAACACATAGCCATGCAAATATAAAATAAATGGGAACAACAAGAATAATAAACGCAACAAAATCAATAAGTCTGCCAACTTTGCTTTTGAGACCTAACAGAAAGGGTATGAAAATTAGCAAAATTTTACATTGAGGTATGAAAATTAACAAAGGAAGCGTAAAAAAACTACTTATTCATGAGTATCATTAGATGTTCCGACAATGTAAGCATGGTCTGCTCCACTTGTAACAATGTGCCATTCTTATATAGCACATATTCATGATATTGTCTTAACACATATGATAGCTGACCTGTTTTGTTTTATTTGAAATTTTGGAAGTTACTTTTTCAAACACTTTGTAGCAAATCTTCATCAAGCCTATCGGTATATTTATAACTTTTATATTCTGTTAAAATGTCAAAATCTTACTGTGATTGGAAGCTTCCGATTGGTACAATAAAGTTATAAACCAGCAGGCTAACTACTTTTTACAGCATTACATGCACTTCACGTCATCTGTGAGATAATGTTTTCCACCTTCTGATGTTATTCATAGAACTGCAGGGCGAGTCCGTTTTTCGAAAGCTACAGTCATCTGTAAACCTTAATAAAGAGATATCAAGGACGGTCCCGGAGTAATTGCATACATTTTAATCAAATTCTCTAGTTATATCAAATTCTTAGGCAAGTTCCGAATCGGTACCGCTTCCGAAACCGGTCCGTAAGGTAGGCAAAAAGAAATAAAAAAATCATACAAACAAGACCATATTAAAACTCATCATGCCAAACTATTGAATCTTGAATTACCAATGCCAGTGGTACAACAGGATAAAAGATATAAAATATAACTCAATTTAATTCCAATATGCTGCTAACGATACATCTAAAAAATACGATTTTATTTACCAATTTAGTCGTTTAGCAATAATAATTCTATTTCTGATATCAGTCAAGAATCAGTTAAGGGGGTAGACCTTGGTAGGCCTTAAATTTTCCATTCGTTTATCAATATTTACAGTATTCAAATTTTACATGTTCGTATAAACTTTTAATGATTTTCAACAATTTTCTCCATTCCCATTTCTGTCTAGTGGTTATCAAAGGTACCTCGTTTCCTCATTATTTGGTTCGTTCGAGATTTGGTTTTGGTTTAAAATATAAGCTTTAATTAAATTTGTATTTGATTTAGAATAATTTCAAATGCAATTTATTCTGTAGAATAAACATGTGTGAAATAAGCATTAAGCATGATACCAAATTTTAATAGTTTTAACTGAAATACATTGGTGTTCTTAACAGGTAAGGCTGAACATTTTTACTCATTTTGATCAGTATTCTGCACTTCTTGTAAAGAAATATGAGTCGTTAAAATTTCACCCAAAACGGAAAATAAAATGAAAATAAGTAAACTTAAGATATAATAAAATTTTAGGTAAATGACCGTTCCACTTTATTCTTATTTAGAATAAAGTAGTTACAATCCAAGGAAAAGTGCTGAATCTATCTTTAAAATAACCTTACTTTCCCAAAATCTGACTTTCATGTATTTTCATTATTTTAGCATGTCATTGCATAAAACGTAGAGTTAATGCACTCGTTATTATTATAAGTTGGTTATTCATAACAAAACATATACTTGTTTGCTATGCGAAAAAAAAAATTCAACTTCAAAATTTTGATCATAACTAGCAGAATGGTGCTTTATATTTATTTAAGTGGAAAAGTGAAAACACAATTATCTCCCCATACCCAAGGACTACCCCCTCAAATAAAAAAAATAAAAATAATAGAATAAGAAATAAAGTTAGATGATACCCGCGCCAAGATGACATAATTGTTTAAAATGTCTATTAAATGAAAAGAACATCAATACATCGGAAAACGAAAACGAATACCGAAGCAAGAACGAGGAAGGGGGGATTCTAAAATCATAAATCCAAAATCACGGCAATTCACATCCAACACGTATTGAGACAGTACGACACAGATAAAACAAATGAACAAAAATGAACAAGAACGCCACATAACTAAATCACTAGCAGTGTGAACCCCTACAAAATCTGAGGTATCACCAGATATTCCGGAAGGGTAAGTATGAGCTGCTCCACGCGTTGCACCCCTGACACTGCTAGTGAAAAATCCGGTTTTGTCACAGTCGGTTTTAGTCTTTTCGGTAATACACCCTGGATCTACCTAAATATATCTATTGTCTTTTTTTCTGAATAGTTTTTGTATGAACTGGCTTCATATGAATAAAGAAACAAATTTGCTGAAAGTGGCACACAATTAGTCCCCATAAGAATTCCTATTGTCTGCTGGAAAACTTGCCCCCCAAATTCTAAAAATAGGTTATCAATCAAGAATTCCAGCATTGCGATGACATCCCTCTATGTATAATTTTTGTGTGAATCAGTGTGATGTTTAAAAAATAGGCCCATCTTTACCTATCACTAAATATGAATATCTTCTTTCACCCTTTTTAGTACAGAAAGACTGATGTATTAGATCCCGGAGTAGTGACTTTAGCTTATTGTGTAGAAAAGTAGTATACAGAGTAGAAAAATCAAATGTTTTGACACTGTTGCAGTGGTTGAGTTCAGTTAAAGGTATATATTTAAGGTCTACCCGAGAACCTTCTCGGTAGACCTTATAGTATTTCTTCTTTTTTCCCGCCATCTTTTAAACCCTTCGGCCCAAAACTGTACGCGACATGTCGAATTGAGCTTTCGCACAAAATACCGGGCAGACATAAACTTTTCGCAGTCGAGGGCCACATTCGGAAATTTGTTCCGTTACGGAGTTCTTCCCCTTTTCACTAAATACCTTGTGATCACTTAAACTCGAAAAACCGTAAAAGATAGCTGATGAAGTGTAATGGGGAAAATGTTCGTTAGGTCATGACGGAACTTCATTATATTTGGTCCGAAACCGTGCGGTATACTTTTTNTACTTTTTTTTGGGGGGGGGGGGGTATTGCCCTTTGAAGATTTTCAATTTCCGTCATCGCTCAAAACTTCTAAACGGTTAGTCGTAGAGACATGGGACCTTCACCATTATTCTTAGTTGATATAAGTTACATCTAAAAATGTCAAGGTCAAAGGTCATGGGTGGCTTTGACCTTTTACCTTACCCCTTGTTATCGCTTAAACTCAAAAACTGTAATAGATGGCTGAAAACATATTATGAAAAAAATGTTCATTATTATGAGACGCAACTTTGTTACATTTGGTCCGAAGAGATTTGACGACTCTTTATATGAGTTATTGCCC
>MJUU01056178.1:27631-52913 GCA_002080025.1 Modiolus philippinarum
GGGGGGGGGGGGGAGGGGGGCAACAAAACCCGAAACTATTCCTAGCCTTCCTTTGGTGACAAGGAACATTGTGTTAAAATTTCAAAAGGTTTGATCAACTGGAACTTGAGTTATTGACCAAAAACAAAAGTGTCTACAGACACTGACGCCGCCGCCGACGGCGACAACAACAACACCATACCATTATCAGGGCTCACCAAACTGGGCGATTAGGGTGATTAAGTCGCCCTGTTTTGCCTCAAGTCGCCTAAAGTTGCCCCCAAACGCGATTTCAAGTCGCCTGAGCATTTTGACACTTCTAATTATAACCCTTTCTATTTCCGGTAACAAGGAAGTAAATTGATAAGATTTCTAATGCTTATTCCTGTGCTCAAAGATTGTTAACATCATCTCATGGTTTTAAAATCAAGACTTATTGACTTTGTAGTATACATTTATTAAAATCAAAGTGCAGTCTGCACTGAAAGGTGGTTGGCTTTGTCAGCAATGAATATATCGTATGTAGCTGACCTCGATCATGGAGATTGAGACTCAAATTCAGAGCAAAACTTAAAGTATCAATATATGGGAACAATTAGAAAGGAAAACGTTTTTACAGCTCAATTAATATTTGATGAAAAAAATAAGTCAGAATCACATTGTGCATTATGGATTAACTGTGCAAAGTTTATTGCTGATAATCTCAAGTTTGAGTGAAGGGGGTGGGGTAAACATTTGATTTTCAGTGGGCCTTGGCGAATTTGCCGAGGAAAAATTATTTATTTTCATGAAAATCTGAAACAAATTATTACTAGTATATATTTTTTACTTCATGTCACATCTAATCATTTATTTTTCATTGCAACAAAAATTTATTCTTCAAAATTGAATTATTTATTTTAATGACAAGTAGGATAAACATATTAATTTTCAATGACAACAAGATTAAAAAATGTATTTACAAATCACCCAAGCCCCTGCTCCCCGAAAATCAAATGATCGTGACCTTACTTTGTGTGACAAACAGCACGGTATTTTATCTTCGTCCAAACTCCTTTGATCGAGGAATTGGAGATACTATGCACAATTATATTTCTTTATATTCTCCCAGAAACAGAATTATAAGTAACCATGATGGAAGCGCTAACTAGTAGAAAGAAGGATGCCTTTAAAATTAAAGCATCGGTTGTCATCAGCGCCAGCGGTTTCACCAACCACTTCAAAATATATCCAAAACTCAAGTCACTGTCTGATATACATGTACTTTCTACGATATTCTTCTTATAAATAACCACCATTCAACTCATAACGGCGGCGTTTTTAGTTATGCTATATTTTCCTTGAATGATCGAGAAAGTGAAAGTAAACCTCCATTTTAGAACTTTGGGAACTCATCGGCATTTATCTTACATGACTGCTTACAGTAAGTTCAAATTTCCCCGCTCTTTAAAGAAAAGTTCTTTAATATGTAAATATAGCCATTGTTCGCCTCTAAGTTTGCGGATGCTAAGTTTTAGTGTGTTTTAATTTTAAAATAAGAAATTGCGTGTATACTAGATATTTTTCATATGCAATGTGCAGTGCTCCAACGTTGGAGGAACTTACAAGACAAGTAACATTTAAAAACAAACTATGCGCATGCGTTTACATTTGCAAACAAAACAGCTGTTCATCGCATGGAAAGACAATAAATATACTTACAGTACAGCCAGAGACTTACCATGATAAATCACTGTGATAGACATATCACTCTAAATTGTTCAATAAATATATCTTTTTTCCTAAATGAACTATCCACATAATTTCTTTTGCATGTCAATTGGTAGATTGCATCACTTTAAATGCAAAAGAAAGCATCTTGATAGATCGAACAGGAAATAAAATATTCACATTTCACTAAGCAGAGTGATATGTCTATCACAGTGATTCATCACGGTAAGTCTCTGGCTGTACTGTATACAGCGATATAGAAAATAGATATACATTGAAATACCATTCATTACATAAAGCAACTGCCACCTAGTTGATTGTTTTCAAGAAACTGATAATATAAACAAGATTCGGCTGCAAAAGAAATTAATACACACACTGGGCCGATTAACACAAATTATCTGAAGACCGAATTTTCATTACGCTGCAACAGAGTCCTTGTAAATATATAGCAATAAACAAGATCTATGAAATTGTTTCACCAAAAACTACGTTAATAGTGGGTATTTTGCTGTTTTGGTCGCATACATAGTCATAGCTTACAGTAGTTTGAAGTATATAGTATAAAAAGCAATAGCTGTAGTGCATTCTTTGGAACCCGGTCTTCGCAATAAGGTGGCCAACCACCTTAAAAAATCATTGGAAATTGTCCTAAATATTTATGTTTCAACTACAGTTCAAACCGGAAGTGGTCTATATAAAGAATGTCCACAAACGTAAACAATCTATTTATATCCCTCTAATATTTGGAGAACCATTCAAAAAAGAATGAAGCAGATTAGCAACTGCTGAGTGATAAACTACCCATTTACTAAAGAGGATAAATAAAAGAAAATTTATGTCAAGTAAATCTAACCTAAATGCAGGAGCACCTCCAACCATAAGCTTTTGGGTGAAAGAAACATAAAATTGATAAGAAACTAAAAAATAAAAACTACATGGTAGATCTTGAAATATCAATGGTATTTTAATGATAAAAACTGATTTATTGCCATTGTTGAATAAGTGTATATCACATGTATATGTAAATCAAATACAAAAGTCTTGAAAATTCAGTTGCGGATACATGCAAACAAGTCTCCCCGTCATGACCTGAAGTCTCCCTATTTCTACCATCAGGGAGACTTCAAGTCTCCCTGTTCTTTTGAAGTGTGGTGAGCCCTGCATTATACGACCACAAATTTTTTGCGGTCGTATAAAAAGATGCCTAAAATATTAACAATCCCATAAAAAAGCAACAGGTACACAGTAGGGTCATTGATTTTTAGAAAAAATGTTAAATTAATGCTTTAAGACCAGGCAAAATGAAGTGATGAAAGGTACAAACAATGCATGTAGCACGGGTATATGCAACAAATCGATCCTGAAATGAAAAACACCCAAGCTTTGAAACTATTCTATCCATATATGGTCAATTACACACTAAAAATTTAGTTATTTGCAACTCTTAGTTTAATTGCAACATTTCAAAATCATAGTTTGAAATTGAACCAACGCTATCTCGATGGCGCCAATAATTATCGATCTGGATACTGATACGAATAATTCAGGACCGCAGTCTGTGCCAAAAACTTTTTCATTCACTATAGGGCTAGTAAGGTAGGGTGTTGTATTAGCCTGAGTTACTCCTTACAGAAGATTCATTGTTAATAAGGTACAATTTTAACTAGCCCGTTGGGTTAGTGACTTCAAATTTTTACTAGCCAGAGACTTATTTTACTAGTTTCGGGCATAGGGCACAGACTAGGACTTCAAGTCAGAGTTCAATATGGCAATTGACATAGACGTAACTAGGAGTGTCTTATCCCTGTAATGTATAGTCCCTGGTAGTACCACATTCTAATATTCAGACAAGTGTTATCTGTAGCACATTTTTTGGTGTAAAACAGGGAAGGGAAGTTTATCAGGTTAAATACGGTATACAGTATAACATATTCTTACAGCTATATATATGTGTGTTTCAGTCGTATTGGGTATGGCATGCAGAATCCTCTTTACTCAAACATCGTAAGATACTGCACTTATCAGGTATCTTACAGTCTCATGACTGCTAGAATCTTCTACCGTAAACACGACCAAAAATATGAAAATCAACTTGATACCTACACAAGATAAAGCATGTGTTTGAAAATACGATCTCAAAATTTAAAGGGCATTTTTCATTTGTGCTATGACTTCTTTGCAATGCAGATTAAAAGAGTGTGGGTGTTTTAACATGTTAACATGCAAATGCTCAAAAAGTTGTCGCAAGCATTGGTAACCGGAAGTAGTATAAATGTCAAGTGATACTTGCTGATTTGGGGTTTTCTCAAGGTTGTTTGTATTTGACCACTAATCAGTTAACTATAAGGCACAACACAATTTATTTTTGCACAACACATTTTTTTATTTGTAATTAAAAATTAATAAACTGTAATTACAAATTAATAAATTGTAATTACAAATTGATAAATTGGAATTACAAATTAATAAATTCTAATTACAAATTAAAATTTGTAATTACAAATTAAAATTTGTAATTACAAATTAGTAAATTGTTGTTACAACTTAATAAATTGTAATTACAAATTAATAAAATGTAACTAAAAATTAATAAACGAAAACAGCAAAAATGCAGAACTTAAATTTACAACAATTATCAAGTTTATATTCAGTCGAAATGGTCATTCGTTTCTCTTGCTTCTGGGTACGTAGCAGAAACCAGAAAGTAGTAAACATGGTTAAACCCATCTTATTGTATAACGCAGAACTATGGTATATGGATTTCTATGAAAAATTAATAAAATCTCAAGAAAGGGCTAGTAAAACAAACTCTAAATTTGACTTTTTATCAAGTATTGATACTAGCTCTATAGAAAAAATAAATTTAAAATTTTGTAAGTCAGTTTTAGGTCTTAGTAAAAAATCAGTTAACTTTTCCAGCTAGATCAGAATTAGGACAATATCCGTTAGATTCTTTTATTAAGCTACAAGTAATAAAATATATGACAAGAATTTCAGGAACAGATATTAATCCACTTTTAAAAGATGCATATTGCCTATCAAAAAAAGTTACATGAAAAGGGAACATATTCCTGGTTTACTTTCGTAAAAAACATTAGTAATGAAAATAACATAGATCTGGCTGAAATTCAAAATATTGATTTTGATAAAGAAAAACAAAATTTAAATAAAAGATTTAAACCATTAATATTGGGAACTTATGAAAAATTATTTTATGAAAAATTAAATAGTTTAACAGAAAATAATAAAATACATATTTATAAGAAAATTAAAAATACACAAAGTTATGATATTGAAAACTATTTGCTGGAAATAAATAATTTTGAACATAGAAAACTTTTAACGAAAATGAGATTATCTGATCATAATTTAGAAATAGAGAAAGGGCGTTATAAAAAAGTTAAAAGGGAAAATAGTATTTGTCAACATTGTGATATGAGCACTGTTGATGATGAAATACATTTCTTTTTTTATTGTAAACAAAATATTAATCCACGGAAGGAACTTTTAGAAAATGTTTTAAATATATATCAAAATTTTGATTCTTATGATAAATTAAACAAATTAATTCTATGTCTGACATGAACCAAAATTATGCAGTATACCGTTCCATTCATAAAAAAGTCGTGGTCACTGAGGGGAGTGGACTCAAGCACTGCATAATATTTTGTTGTTGCTTTGTATGTATGTTATTGTTGTATCATCGTTCGTATTATGTATTGTATATATGCCTTCAGCCCTTCGGGGCATAATTGTGCATTTATTTGAATAAAGATAGTAAACTGCAAATTTGATTTAATTTGACCAGAGATCTTTCGTACCATCTTCCAGACGCAAATAAAAACCGCGAGCAATACATGAATAAGGCAAATGGAATATTACGAAACTTGTAGCTGGTCTCCAGGAATGGGGCATAAAAATAGCTCAGACAGTAGAAATACATCTTTGTCATCTTTCACTCCCATATTTTTTTTTATTTATTACTTTAGTGTTATTAAATGGGCGTTTTTATATTTATTCTGAATAATGCCCATTTAGAGTTATATTGGTTTGAGCAGAGACATATGATTAAATTTAATTATATGTCTCTGGTTTGAGGTTATCGCCAAGAACCAATACAGGTGATTAAAACCCAATACTTTGGGAATAGCACAGGCTCTTGGCTGCGGGCTGGTATTTTGAACGTTTGGCTCGGGCTCCAACAACAAGAGCTCTGGGCTCCAAGACTAGGGCTCCAGACTCCAACAATAGGGCTCTGGTCTCCATTAACAGAGCTCCAGGTTCCATTCGAAGGGTTTGAGTCTCTACCCAGTGGGCTTAATACAGGCTGTGGATACAATATCATTTTTACCACGCCAANATACATCTGAAAGCTTAGATCAAGGGGAATCCAAAGAAAAAAATCCCATTGAAATCCGATGAAAAATAGAAATTCTACATAATCTGCAAATTCGCAATTTTGGCCCCTTTGGCCCCTCATAGCTGGGAAAGGAAACAAGTCACCAAAAATCTAATAGCTGAGTGCCATATTAATTTTTCACAAAGAATCCATTGAAAAAACTGCATCAAAATCGGACTTAAAATAAAAAAATATTTTTTTTAAGATTAGCCCCTGTTGGGCCCATTTATCTCGTGAGCGGTTCATGCAACGTGAAATCCCTTGGCATATTTAAATTGGAAATTTCCTCAGGAGCAGACTGAAACAAACCCCATCAAAATCCAATAAATAATAAAGATTCTACAGTCAAATATGTGAAAACACCCAATTTAACCCTTTTTTGGCCCCTAATTCTGATGGTGGGGCAAAAAACTAAAGGAAAAAAACTTTTCTCAAGAATGTTCCAAGAAACATCATACTAAGATTTGAAAACAATCCATCCACTAGAACCAAAGTTATGCTGTCCACAGACACGAAAATACCTAATTTAACCCCATTTTGCCCCTTTTTTGCCTCTTTTTCAAAAACGGGTTGGGCAAGGAACACGAAATTAAAACCCGGGCTTAAGCTTGTGCCAACAAACATCATGCTAAAATTTGGTAACAATCCATTCACTAGAACCAAAGTTATGCTGTCCACAGACACCCACGCCGACGCCAGCGCCATACCATAATACGACCGCAAATTTTTTGCGGTCGTATAAAAATGAGTGATGCAAGGTACAGATTATGTGTGTGGCATGAACATAGGTCAACACATACTCAAAATAAACACTTACTTCAAGCCCTGAAAAAAATGCCTTTAAAATTACTAATCTTATAAAAAGGCAACAGGTACAAGTAGGGACATTAAATTTAAGAAAAAATGTTAAATGGATGCTATAGGACCAATAAACTAGAGGCTCACATGAGCCTGTATTGCTCACCTGGTGACTGGTTTTATTCATTGTCACCAAGAGACCATCCATTAATGGCATAATTATCCATACTATACATCAGTTCACCAGATGTTACAGTTTCTGACATACATACTTAAGTCACAAGCTTTGAAGGAAACAACCCAAGGACTATTGTGACCAAGTTTGGTTCCCATTGGATCTGTAGTTTCAGAGAAGATCTTTGAATGCATTTCACATAGGGTCACTATGTTACACTATGTTTCCCCCTAGTGGCCATCTTGAATGAGGTATGAACATAAAAACATACCTGCCAACCTCCAAAAGTACTGTGGTGGGTCATGACCCAACATTGTGCATTCAGATGTTGGGTCATAGCGCGTGACGGCATATTTTCAAAGTTAAACTCTGCTTCAGACAATTAAAAACAAATACCAAGCATATGCAAAGCAATCAGATTTTGTCAATTAATGCTGGATCTCAGATGTTCTATGGTCTATATCAACACACAGAGCAGTATTTTTCTGCATTCATTTGGTTTTAATGGAATTTCATCCATATTATATATCTGGGAAAAGCATGACTGACTGGGAGGTTTTTCCCGTCCTTGACTACCTTTGTAGGTCTCGCACGGACGAGGGAAAGGCATCAAGTTGCAAAGGCACTAAATATTTCATTAGAAATTGATTAAACAGCTATAATCATTTATTTTTAACTTCATCAAAATAAAATCTGTGGAGAAAATATCCACTATTTAAAACAAAACTAAAATGTTTTTTAAGATATTTCAGTAAGTTGGGGTACTTATTATTGTCAACATCAAAATCTTATGGCCATTTTTTATAAAATGGAAAATTATTCAAGGGAGGTAATTAGCGATATTTATAAACATTTTCATATAAGAAGATTGTGTAGATTCGTTGCCAGTGCTTATATATTTACTATATAAATAACACCTGTCCTAATAATTGCCCTAATCAACACTAATTAAACAGTCTAATTAACTTGTTTACCTGTCAGAATGCTACTTGAGCTGACTGACACAAATCAATAAACGAACATGCACGACAATTTCACCTGGTCAATTTTGCGGGTGAAAACGTTACCCGCAGCGGGTCATGCTTACCGGTGGGTGAAGGAATGTTTTTGCGGTTGTGACCCAGCAAATGCGGGTCACTTGGCAGGTATGATAAAAATCACAAACTCTAAAGGTGACCACCAATGGAGTATTGTAACCAAGTTTGGTTCCAATTGGCTCAGTAGTTTCAAAGATCTTTAAATGCATTTCAGATAGGGTCCTTATGTTAAACTATGATCCTTGCTGGCGGCCATCTTGGATGATGTACCAACATAAAAATCACAAACTTTGAAGTGGATCACCAATGGACTATTGTGACAAAGTTTGGTTCCAATTGGCTCATTAGTTTCAGAGAAGAAGACCTTTGAATGCATTTCACATAGGGTCCTCATGTTAAACCATGTTCTTCGCTGGAGGCCATCTTGGATGAGGTATGAACATAAAAATCACCAACTTTGAAGGGGACCACCAATGGACTATTGTGACCAAGTTTGGTTCCAATTGGCTGGGTAATTTCAGAGAAGATGTTTGAATGCATTTCAGATAGGGTCCATATTATGTTAAACTATGTTCTTCGCTGGCGGCCATCTTAGATGAGGTATGAACATAAAAATTATAAACATTGAAGTGGATCACCAATGGGCTATTGTGACCAAGCTTGGTTCCAATTGGCTGAGTAGTTTCAGAGAAAAAGATCTTCAAATGCATTTCCCATAGGGTGCCTATGTTAAACTATGTTTCCCGCTGGCGGCCATCTTGGATGAGATGCGAACCTGCTGGACATCTGTAGAAATTGTAGTCCTCGATAAGCTTAACACTTTTGCAATTCAAACTTAACCTCTATCACAAATAGTTTTTGAAATAAAAGTAAACAAGATGTGTTTGTGAAACACTACATATGCCCCCAGATTCCGATTTTTACCCCTTTTAGACCTCTATGACCTTGACCTTTGACCTAATTTTTTTTTGCATATTTATGTTCCTCTTGACTAGACCTATACACTTGCCAAGTATCAAAAGTCTACCTTATATATTTCAAAAGTTATAGCCAAGGTTAAAGTTTCGGACGCACAGACAGGCACACAGACAAACAGACACACAGACAGGACAAAAACAATATGCCCCCTATCCTCGATCTGGGGGCATAAAAAGTATAAAAATCATGAAAATTCAACAAAAAGGGGGCTATAACTCCTATATGGGTCGTCAGATTTTTTCAAAATTGCAGGACATGTAGATCTTATTATGCTGACCATTTTTGTAATTTAAACTTTACACCTATCTGCTATCATTTTCAATATATAAGATGAAAAGTAACAAAAAAACGAAAATGTTTGTGGAAAAAGGGCAATAACTCCAAGACCAATTATCAGATATTCTCCAAAATTGCAGGGTGGGTAGATCTCATCATGCTGATCATTTTTACTCCGTCAGATTATTGATATCTGTAACGGTTTTGAGTTATTTGCAAAACACAGAAATCTACCCCTATGTTCTATTTTTAGTAAGAGCCATGTTGTTTGGTCAACGGACATAAAAATCACAAACTTTAAAGTGCATACCCTGGTGATGATTCAGGCCAAGTTTGGTTAATATTGGCCCAGTAGTTTCAGAGGAAAAGATCTTTGAATAAAAGTTAACGGATGGACGATGGACGCCGAGTGATGGCAAAAGCTCACATGGCCTTTGGTCAGGTGAGCTAAAAATGAGTGATGGAATGTACGGATGATGCATGTGGCATGAATGTTGTTAACACACATTTAAAATAAACACCAACTTCAAGCCCTGAATAAAGGGCTACGCCGAGCACAGCATGATACGACTGCAGCATGTCGACCACTGAAATTTGAACAAGTGTTAACTAAAATTAATATGGACACAGTAATTTGCTGGACACAATAAGGACCTTGACACATAAATTAACTGGACACAAACTAGAAAAAATCAAACTTAGCCCTTTATATCCCTTATTAATAGGATATCGTACGAGCCATAAGAAAAATCTGTTTCACATATTTCAAAATATTGCAATTTGGCCCCTTTGACCCTTTATAGCGTGGAAACCGTAAGAGCTACGCAAAATCTATTGCCATAGTGGTGAAAGCTTACACAATGAGAATAATCCAAAGAAAAAAATTTGATGGAAAATGAAAGATTTCACATATTTCTAATAATTGCAATTTTGGCCTCTTTGACCCCTTATATCTTTGAAACATTAAGAGCTACGACAAATCTGTTGACATACTGCTGAAAGCTTACAATGAGAGGAATCCAAAGTAAAAAATCCCATCAAAATCTTATCAAAAATAGAAAATTTTAGGTTATCCGCATGTTTGCAATTTTGGCCCCGTTGGGCCCCTCATAGCTTGGAAAGGAAACAAGTTATCAAAATCTGATGGTGCAGCACTAGTTAATTTTTCATAAGGAATCCATTGCAAAAAACTGCATCAAAATCAGACTTAAAATAAAAACTAGAGGCTCTCAAGAGCCTGTATAGCTCACCTGGTGACTGGCATAAACTGCAGCCTAAATTACTCATTTTCTAGAAGTTTCAAAGGAGAAAATCTTTTAACGTGTTATCCCCATAGGGTCCAATGTTAAACAATGGTCCCCGCTGGCGCCCATCTTGGATGCGGTGCAGACTTGTCAGACACAATTTTTTAAGAAGACCATTAAAGGCCTATTGTGACCAAGTTTGATTCCAACTGACCGAGTAGTTTCAGAGAAGAATGTCTTTGAATGTGTTTTTCCCATAGGGTCCAATGTTAAACTGTCCCCAGCTGGCGGCCATCTTGGAATACATGCAGACTTACCAGACACATTCTTCGATAGGTACCGACTATGGACAGTTGTTACCAAGTATGGTTCCAATTGGGCAAGTACGGTAGATTCAGCAGTTTCCACGGCAATTTAAAGCCCCACTATCCATTACAACCCATTTCAGACCATCATTCTAGAAAAAATTTTGGGCAGGGGTTCCCCTTATAATTCAGATAATGCATATTGCTGAAATCAAAACATTCCAAGTCCCCGTTTCCATAAAAAAATTTTGGCAGGAGTTTAAACATATTTCTTATATTGTGTAGAAAACTATGAAGCACAATATGACAATCAAGCTTACATTGTAAGTTATACAGTTGAACTTCAGTCTCTCAAACTTTGGTAGCTGGAACACCACCAATATCTTGATCTGTATTTAAAAGTCTGATCATGTTTAACTGTATTTCTTTGTTGGGCTTTTTTGACAAAAAAATTCTTGCTAAGGACCACTTTCGACACCAGTTTTGAAGTCAAAACATCATTTTGTAAATTGCAGGCAATGACCATTTTCAACATCAGTTTTGAAGTCACAACATCAATATCTATTTGGAAACCAAATTTCATTGAAATTGGACAATGTTGAATTTTTCGCCTTTTTTGGTGGCCATTTTGAAAATGGCGTTCAACGAACAATTTTCAACATCAGTTTTTGAAGTCGCAAGATCAATATCTATTTGGAAACCAAATTTCATTGAAATCGGAAAATGTTGAATTTTCCCGCCTTTTTTGGCGGCCATTTTGAAAATGGCATTCGACGAATAATTTTTAACATCTGTTTTGAAGTTGCGACATCAACACCTATTTGGAAACCAAATTTCAGTGAAATCAGACAATGTTGATTTTTCCCGCCTTTCTTGGTGGCCATTTTGAAAATGACGGTCAAAAATCAATTTTCCACACTGGTCTTGAAGTCGCAACATCAATATCTATTTGGAAACCAAAATTTATTGAAATTGAACAATGTTGAAAATCCCGCCTTTTTTTTGACGGCCATTTTGAAAATGGCGGTAAAAGAACGATTTTCAACACCACTTTTGAAGTCAGCACAGCAGAGCAAACATTTTATCAATTTACACTTAACCTTCATCTTCTATAGTTTTGGAAATAAAAGATGAAAAATATGAAAATTTGAAAATTCTGTGAAAAAAGGGCAGTGACTCCTAAAAGGGTTTTGGATTTTCTCCAAAATTTCAGGATGGGTAGATCTTGATATGCTGAACATTTTTGCAATTTAAAGTTGACCTCTATCTGCTATAGTTTCTTTGATAAAAAAAAAATGTATTAAAATTTGGAAAAATTTCTGGAAAAAGGGGAATAACTCCAAAACTGGTAATCAGATTTTCTTCAGAATTGCAGGGCGGGCAGATCTTGCCATGCTGATCACTTTTACTCATTGTCAGATTTTGGATATCTGTAACGATTTCGAGTTATTTGCCAAAAACAGCAATTTACCCCTATGTGCTATTTTTAGTAACGGCAGCCATGTTGTTTGGTCCTCGGACTAATCAAACACAATTTAGAATCTAGATACCCTGGTAATGATTCAGACCAAGTTTGGTTAAAATTGGCCTAGTGGTTTCAGAGGAGAAGATTTTTGAAAAAGTTTACAACGGACGGACGACGGACGCCAAGTGATGGCAATAGCCACATGGCCTTTTAGGCCAGGTGAGCTAAAAAATAAAATTTTTGAAATTCGCCCCTTTTTGGCCCCATTTATCTTGTAAACGGTACATGCCACATGAAATCTGTTGGGCATACCCTAGATTGGAAATGTTTTAAGGAGTACACTGAAAGAAACCCCATCAAAATCCGATAAATAATAAACATTCTACAGTGAAATATGTGAAAACACCAAATTTTGCCCTTTTTGGCCCCTTTTTTTAGAAATGGGAGGGGCAACAATACCCAAAACCATTCCTAGCCTGCCTTGGTGTCAAGAAACATTGTGTTAAAATTTCAGAAGGTTTGATCAACTGGAACTTGAGTTATTGACCAAAAACAAAAGTGTCTTCAGACAACAATGATGCAGCCGCCGACGACTACGACAGCACCATACCATTATACGACCACAAATTTTTTGTGGTCGTATAAAAAGATGCCTAAAATATTAACAATCCCATAAAAAAGCAACAGGTACACAGTAGGGTCATTGATTTTTAGAAAAAATGTTAAATTAATGCTTTAAGACCAGGCAAAATTAAGTGATGAAAGGTAGAAACAATGCATGTAGCACGGGTACATTATTGTATATGCAACAAATCGATCCTGAAATGAACAACACCCAAGCTTTGAAACTATTCTATCCATATATGGTCAATTACACACTCAAAATTGAGTTATTTGCAACTCTTAGTTTAATTGCTATATTTTAAAATCGTAGTTTGAAATTGAACCAACGCTATCTCGATTGCACCAATAATTATCGATCTGGATACTGATACGAATAATTCAGGACCGCAGTCTGTGCCAAAAACCTTTTCATTCACTATAGGGCTAGTAAGGAACGGTGTTGTATTAGCCCGAGTTACTCCTTATAGAAGATTCATTGTTAATAAGGTACAATTTTAACTAGCCCGTTGGGCTAGTGACTTCAAATTTTTACTAGCCAGAGACCGATTTTACTAGTTTCGGGCATAGGCCACAGATTAGGACTTCAAGTCAGAGTTCAATATGACAATTGACAAAGACGTAACTAGGAGTGTCTTATCCCTGTAATGTATACCTTGTTCCCATTGTATCGCGGGTTCCACTGTATCGCGGTACGCGTTATTTTACTCTATGACGTAATCATAACGTCACCTATAGGCTGGTAATTTTTAGAAAATTAAACTTTTGTGCAATTTTGTATTCCATGTAGCTTACACTAAGCAGTTCTGTCAAATGTAATTGGAAGAAACAAATCATTAATAATTAACCATCATTTGATAACTGTGGTAATTCATGATCAACCCCCTCTCCCGAAAAAAAAATAATTACAAAGTATTTTTGATTATCTCAAGAACTGCAAGTTGTGGACATGTTGTCTGATGTCTGTAGGTCACAAATGTCATCAAGGTTTCGTGATCTGCAAAATATTAAAAGTAATAGAGGCAACAATCGGGGTTCCTTGGATTAAGGCCCAAAACAGAAATATGTCGGATCTATACATTTTCGTTGATAATTACGGTTTTTATTCCTGCCAGTAAGTAGGAAGTGCTAGTGAGAAAGTTAGACAAGTATTGTAACAGCTTATCTGTCTGATAATACAGAAATGTATTTTAATATCAATTACTTTGAAATAAATAAATAAATGAAATGTACAAAATGCATTAGATTCACGGGTTTTGCCCCAATATTTTGAATATTGAGATTTTCACGCTCAAATGAGAATATTTTAATTAAATCAATGTAATGAAAAACTTTGTCTGAACTTTATCTCATAAGAAAGTATCATAAAATACAGTAATTGAATTTATCCCTGAAAGAAATTACTTTGGTCCTGAAATGCGCCCGCATATTGATGGAATTTATTACCGCGATTCTGATGCATAAATATACCTTAGATATAGATTTTTCTCTCAAAAAGATGCATGAAGAATATGAAATAAATATTTAGAACAGGATCACATGAAAGAACCAACTCTACTTTCTTCTTGAATCCCCAAACCGTATGTACCGTGATACAGTGAGACCCCAGTATATAGTCCCTTGTACTTTGTAGTACCACATTCTAATATTCAGACAAGTGTTATCTGTAGCACAATTTTTGGTGTAAAACAGGGAAGGGAAGTTTATCAGGTCAAATACGGTATACAGTATAACATAATCTTACAGATGTGTTTCAGTCGTATTGGGTATGGCATGCAGAATCCTCTTTACTCAAAAATCGTAAGATACTGCACTTGTCAAGTACCTTAGAGTCTCATGACTGCTAGGATCTTCTAACGTAAACACGACCAAAATTATGAAAATCAACTTGATACCTACACAAAATAAAGCATGTGTTTGAAAATATGATCTCAAAATTTAAAGGGCATTTTTCATTTGTGCTATGACTTCTTTGCAATGCAGATTAAAAGAATGTGGGTGTTTAAACATGCAAATGCTCAAAAAGTTGTCGCAAGCATTGGTAACCGGAAGTAGTATAAATGTCAAGTGATACTTACTGATTTGGGGATTTTCTCAAGGTTGTTTGTATTTGACCACAATTTATTTTTGCACAACACATTTTTTTTTTATTTGTAATTACAAATTAATAAATTGTAATTACAAATTAATAAATTGTAATTACAAATTGATAAAACAAATTGATAAATTGTAATTACAAATTAATAAATTGTAATTAAAAATTAAAAATGGTAATTACAAATTAAAAATTGTAATTACAAATTAGTAAATTGTTGTTACAATCTAATAAATTGTAATTACAAATTAATAAATTGTAACTACAAATTAATTAATTGTAATTACAAATTATAAATTGTAATTACAAAATTAGTAATTTGTTATTACAATTTAATAAATTGTAATTACAAATTAGTAAATTGTTATAACAATTTCATAAATTTTCAAATTAATAAATTGTTATTACAAAATAGCAAATTGTGTGGACAAACTTCACGCTTCATACATTATAATGTCACACTGCTTATGGTTTTGCACCGAGAACGTGTATTTATTAAAAGGTGAGCTGCAAAGGTAGAATGAATATATGATTCCGAATACCAACAGCCTAATTAGGTGGCCTAGTGATCTAAGGCTCTGGACATAGTGCATGCGGTGTTGCAATAGATGACCTTGCTGGATTTTCCGATGTTAACAGGTTTAAAAAGATGATTTTCATCACTTGGCATTCGGGATCATATATTCTACCTTTGCAGCTCACCTTACCAACACATTATCATTCATATTATATTATAGAGCTGCGTGCAACATCTATATTTATTAAAACTTAGAAGCAAGACGTTTTACATTCAACAATGAGCAAAGAGAATAAAGTATTTCACTAGAGGAACCGGCAGGGGAGATGGCTCCGATAGATGGAACATCCTTTTCTGGAATTATTTTAAAATTTCTGCACAATTTGGACCAAAATGGGCAAAAAAATCGAATACATGTAGAACCCCACCCCCTTTTTGGAAGGTTTGTTAAGACCGTGTATTTCAAGTTTTCCACACACAATGGCTTATTTGTCCTTGAATTAAAATTGTTAAGTGCGGATTTACTCTTCAAGTAAATTGATTAATTTTGTATTCTTTTCGGAGATATTTGTGCACTTATATTTTCAACGGACATGGATGCGTCTAAGCGTACTCTACGAGAGGATGAATCTGTAAAATGAGAGCAGAGATTAGAGGGGTAGAAAGTTGAAGAAAAGGTGAAAAGAAGTTTAGGAAATGAGGGATTAGGAGGATTAGTTTGCAGGTGTTAGAAAGGATAGTGGGTGGGAGGCGGGAGAGATAAGTGTGAGGTGTGAGCGTGTGACCCCTCTGTTCATTCCCTCCCCGCCTCTACTCGTACTAGATGTATTTCTTCCCGCCTTTTAAAAAACTATATTCTGTGAAAAACTGAAACTATATGTTAAATGATTATACATAATTTGACGAAAACAGCCAAAATGCAGAACTTAAATTTACAACAATTATCAAGTTTATATTCAGTCGAAATGGTCATTCGTTTCTCTTGCTTCTGGTACATAGCAGAAACCAGAAAAGTAGTAAACTGCAAATTTGATTTAATTTGACCAGAGATCTTCCGTACCATCTTCCAGACGCAAATTAAAACCGCGAGGAATACATGAATAAGGCAAATGGAATATTCCGAAACTTGTAGCTCGTCTTCAGGAATGGGGCATAAAAATAGCTCAGTCAGTAGAAATACATCTTTGTCATCTTTCACTCCCATATTTTTTTTTTATTTATTACTTTAGTGTTATTAAATGGACGTTTTTATATTTATTCTGAATAATGCCCATTTAGAGTTATATTGGCTGCGGGCTGGTATTTTGAAAGTTGGGCTCCTGGCTCCAACAACAAGAGCTCTGGGCTCCAAGACTAGGGCTCCAGACTCCAACAATAGGGCTCTGGTCTCCATTAACAAAGCTCCAGGTTCCATTCGAAGGGTTTGAGTCTCTACCCAGTGGGCTTAATACAGGCTGTGGATACAATATCATTTTTACCACGCCAAGGCGGTATGCGGAATGAAACAGATTTCTATCGAATTTTCAGTTAAATCTGCTCAAGTAGTATATTCAAACTAAAAATATTCAACAAAACGGATTTTTGATATTTAATTTTACTTGATGTTTTGGGCAACTGGCATTTATACAGGTGCATGATGACCAAAATGTTTTTTTCAATAGGGTCAAATGGTAAGCTTTATTCTCCACTGGCAGCCACATTTGTGCAATCCAATTAAAACTAGAAGCACTGTGGTCCTGAAGATTTACCATTTTTTAGACATTTGATTGCTGATATGATTTTAGGTATTTCAGGTGGTTCTACGTCTATTTCAAGTTCAACTAAAGGCTCTTGGATGTCTGGCACTTCAATGGGTGAAAGTCTACTAAGTAATTCTTCAAAATGTTCGGTCTACCTTATCTCTTGTTCACTTTCAGGTGTTAATAAGTTACATTGCTTGTCCTTAATAGGTATGTTTCGAGATGGTTTATTTTCTCCGCTTATTATTTTGTACAGGATGCTTTGTTCTCCTTTCTGTGCTGCGTCTTCTGCACATTTTGCTAGATCATCCATGTATTTGCGTATGTCAGTTCTAACTTGTTCTTTTACTGCTTTTTGTAAAGCACTGTACTCCTCTTTCCTTTATACGAGGTAATTTGGTCTTATCTCTTTTCATCTTTGTTTCTCTCCTTGCATTAATGATTTTCCAAATTTCAGGAGTTATCCAATCTTTGTGTTTTACATTTTGTTTATAACCTAAACAATCTTCGTAGGTCTTAGTATAGATAGTTGCAATCTTATTCCATTTCACATCTATATTATCTTCAACTTCATCATCTTTCAAAATATCCAGAGCCTTAAATCTGTTTTTAATGTGATGGTAAATTCATTTTCAGCTTTTGGAGTCTTTAATTTTTCAATATCATACCGTTTGATTGTTTCCCTTCTTCCATTTGCTCTGAGTTTCAGACGACAGTAGCTGTGACTAACTGATGATCGCTTTCTTTGTCTGCTCCTCTTTTTACTCTTGCGTCTAATAAAGATCTTCTCCACATTCCATTAATCGTGATATGGTCTATTTGGTTTCTGTCCCGTAAGTTAGGGGAATACCATGTTAGCTTTGGAATTTCTTCATGTGGGAATAATGTGCTACCGATGACATAATTGTTGGTATTGCAAAATTCTTCTAATCTTTCACCATTTTCATTCATGATTTCACATCCATGGATACCCATTGTTCTTTCGGAATGAGAGTTGTCTCTAGCCACTACCCATTATAATCTTGATGTCGTGATGTGGTGTTTGGTCTAGTTTATGTTGGAGTTGTTCGTAAAATGCATCTTTATCGTCATCATTGGCATCGTTCGTAGGAGCATAGCACTGAAGTAGCGTAATGTTTACTTGTTTTCCTCTGAGTCTTACTACGATCAATCTATTACTGACTGGTTTCCATTGTATCAAAGTTTTATCTATTCCTAGCTACTCCTTCCTGATGTTGTCCATCGTCTCATCCTGAATATAATACTGTTTCTCCTGTTGTTGTTGTACTTATCTTTCCTGATCCTGTCCATCTACTTTCGCTGACACCCAAAATGTGTAACTGGTATCGTTTCATCTCTGCTGTGATATGTGCTAACTTGCCTGCTGCATACATTGTTCTTACATTCCAACAACCTATATTTTAGTTTCACCATGTTGAGTGCCTCCCTAGTCATGTTTGGCAGTTTCCTTTCGGCTTTTGCTACCCACTGTCATTAAAGCTCCACTGTTGGTGCTGTGGGGCCTCATCCACAGATGTAGTAAGTTCCTTCGTTTCTGTTTCCGTAACAGGTTCTTTTTTATGAGTAAGGGTTGTTAACCCTTAGCCCAACCCCCATAACCTGGAGGGTCAGTAGATTTTCTGTTGGGGTTTCCTTCCCTTAGACCACTGCGTTAATCATGCTGACGAGTTAGATCTACCCGGATTTTCTGTTTGGGTTTTCTTCCATAGCCTTTGACTTTCCCAAGTCTATCTACAAGGCAATAGAGCTATTTAACCTATAGCTGGGGCAAGGTTGATGGGAGCCAGGGCGTGTCAACACGCCGGTTGTACTGCACTCCACACCTGTCGGGTCCTTGCTACTCCGAGATCCTCTACAGTTTAGCCTAGGATACTAGACCCTAGTTACCATGTGCTGTCGCGGGGAGGCATTGTAGAAGTCTTAGATTGGTAGAGGCTTTATACTGACAAAGAAAGACTTGCGCACTCGGCTTTCCATTTCTCCTGCGTTAAGGCTAGCCAGCGAGAGAAGTAGAGTCTTCCACTCCCCCTCTGGTAACTACCACAAGCACACAGCGACATTTTTAGGCAACATTTATCATTAGATCAGAAAATGAGGAGTTCCAGAGGGCACATTATTGTTCCTTGTCTACATTAATGACCTGCAGCAAGCAACATCATCAAGATTATTTGCAGACGACTGCCAGGTTTACAGAATAATCCACAATAAGAAGGATGCAGAACAACTGCAACATGCAGGACATTGATTCACTGCAGAATTGGGAAGAACAGTTGCAGATGAATTTCCATCCAGAAAAATGCATCGTCATTCGCATTACCAACGAGCGAAACCCTGTCATCTTCAACCACAAATTACACGAACACACATTAGAGGCTTTTACACACGGAAAATACCTTGATATTCATGACTATCAGCCGAGACCTTCAGTTGAAAACCCATGTACAGGAAACATCAGCCAAAGCTTCCAAGACACTTGGCTTTCTCTGCTGAAACCTAGGACGCTGCAATCCATCCACCAAAGACAGTGCATATCGCAGTATTATACGACCATCACTGGAATACCGTATGTATCTACAGTGTGGGATCCATATCAAAGTAACCTGGAAAAAGAGCTTGAAAGGGTTCAACACAGAGCGGCAAGGTTTGTTTAAAACAGCTACACTGACATAACACCAGGTCATGTGACAAACCTTGTTCAACAGCTCAAGTGGGAACCGCTCAAAACCAGATGCACCAAAAGCAGACTGACGATGGCATACAAGATCCAGAAAGGCCTCGTCGACATACAATCCACCATCTATTACCAATCTGCCGATAGCCGAACAAGAGGGGAAGAACGACTCAGACAGCCACGTACCAACAAAGACCAGTACAGACAAGCATTCTTTCCTAGATCCATCAGGGAATGGAAAAGTTAGAGACTGTGCAATCACCGATCTGTAGAGGTTGTTTGCATGTAGGTATGCCAAGTATATGGTTGGCTGGGAGACGTCGTTTTTAACTATGTGTTGGTTGTTGGTCTTGCTGTAGTGGTGTTAGATCATGGCCGCCCATCCTCGAGTTACCCTCTCGAAGATAAGGAGCATGCAAGGTCTGTCAGAGTCTGAGAGGAGTTCCAGTCTGACCCTGTAGTTTTGAGTGTTGTGTCATAGGCACGGCCTTGAAAGGCGTAGTACCTCATTGGATCTATATTGTCCGGGCAGATTCCATGATATCTGCCAGCAACAGCACGTCATTGACCAGGTACATGTAATGGTAGTCGAGCAAGCTAGGTCTTACATTCGGAGATCTCATAGACCTTCTTGATGTATGCGTAGATTATAATCTCTGATGTGCTCCCAACTAATTTTGCTATAAGTCATCGATAGGTGGGAGTTTTGTCTCCTGTAACCACGCCTGGTCGTCCATATAGTTGTATATCTACTTACAATGGTCGCCACATTTTACCCTACCGTTTAGGACTGGTTTGTGGTCAGTTTCTTAGCCAGGGTATCTAGCGAGTTTAGTGTGAATCGGATCGATTCGATGAACGTTATCTCTAAGCTTCCCTCCATCTTGGAAAGACTGATGTTTTTTCATCAGTGTTTTGGGATGCAGTTGATCTTGCCACCACAGAAGCCTTACTTCTTTAACACCCGGTGAGTATCGTACCAACTGGAGTTGTGGAGCACGATGGGGAAGAATGCTGGAAGTTGTAAATATAGGTTGCACTGCTTAAGTGTTACACCGCTTTGCTTTACGGTGAGATAGTCGTGGTCGATGTAACAAACCTTACCCCTTGGAGAGTCCAACCACAAATCATCACTGATCGCCATCAGGAGTCAAATCTTTCCTTGTTCTCGTCCGTCATCAACATAGATATGAAAAGGGAAGGAAATTGGGTAAATGTCAAGGAGACAACATCACATATCCAGGTTAAAACGACCCAAAACATAGCGTCAAGGGTCACCGCACGGTCTTCAACACAGTGGGGTACCTCACACCATAAATTGCCCCGAAAAGAAAAAAAGTGAATAATTCAATGGAAACAAACCACATCCAATATTTTACGAAAGGATAACCCGAATATCAAGAAACTTAAATTTTATACGAAGACAAGGACAAGCCAATGACCAACATATTACTGACTTGGGACAGGGGCAAAAATTGCTGTGTGGCTAAACTCGTTTTCTTGGATCCAAACTCTACCCCTATGTGGTGAATTGCTAAGAAATAAATACACAAAAAGACTCACAGTAAAAATCAAACTAGAAAAAAGTCCAACCTATCAAGACAAATGCCTTTACAATGAAGTACATAAAACATGAAGACTATACACATTGGTACTTTTCCCTCCAACACCTTGGAGATGGCAGTCATTTCATACGCCGTGCGCTCAACAAACTTCCTGGCTACATCAGGTCCATGTTAAAGCTCAGCTCCTTGTGCTCAACGTTGAAGTTCAAATCAAATCAAACTTTGGAATCGAACAAATACTACCTTGAGGGATGGTAAACTTACTATACACCTTAAAATTAAAACAAATTTTGGATTAGAAAACTATTTAACCGTGATAAAAAAAAACCACCAGTATCGAGGATCTATTGGTAAATTACGTGTATTTGAACATAGACTCTTAATAGAACAGGGTAGATACATATAGTCCCTAACATTGTTTTCATTTTATTACGTATTTTCTCAAATCTCGATAGTTAAATTTTTCACATTTTAAAGTTCGGGGATTACCGAGAACTTTAAAATGTGAAAATTTAACTATCGAGATTTGATAAATTATCGTAATAAACTGGAAAACAATGTTACAGAATGTTTCTCTAATTCCTACTGAATTTTTTGAAGCAAAGTGATATCCGTGGTCTCCATTCTCAAATATGCTGCTATTTTGTTGTTTCCGTCGTTGCTATGTGCATCATTGCGTCATTCATTTAAAATGGTGTGGAGTGAGATATGTTTAATAGAAAATATCATATTACCAATAAATTGAGTATTCTTAGTCATAAAAATGCTAAAACAATTTCGCTAGACAATCATGCAGGTGTTAATTTCATCAAAATGCGGTTGCGCTATTTCTAGAAACCGACACGAGTTATTTACATGATTAACCAATCGCCAACTGAGAACAAATCATAACGCACATGATAGTTATTGTCTCGATAACTAATCGATCAGGAGGTGTTTAAATTTGATAGAAATTAGAGAAAGGAATATTCCAATGAGTGAAAGCATGTGTAAAAATTGTACACAAAATGTAACTGAAGATGAAATACAATTGGCTTAGTCCAGTGTGGTAATTTTATAGAGGAACGACAAGAAATTTTTAGTCAGTTACAATTTCGTTAGTTCCTTCTCAAAATCTGCATCAATTAAGTGATAGAAAAATTACTTTATTTAAGCTGCGAGGATAAGGCAATACTTAACTATGTTGGTAAATTTCTTCATAATTATATGCCATAGCTTCATTATTGTTAATTCAGTATATGCTCAATGTCGTGTCACTGTATTTTGTAGCTGTAGGAAATCGTCACAGACTTCCTGGTGGTCTGCACAGATTTAGTCGGGCTGATTTTGGAGTCGATGTTTAAACTCCTTGTTGGTGCACACATTAGAGTAGAGTTTTCAAGAAGGTTCCTGTAAATCGCTGTGCGCATAAATAGTGAATTTTTATGAAAAAGAAAGGAAATGGGGTAAATGTCAAGGAGACAACATTTTGTATTGTTCTGATCTGCTTATTGGTACATCTACATGTCTTTTGTTGTTTCTCACTTGATTGTCTCTGATGTTTGTTGTGATAAAGTTTGTGTAATTTGTTGCTATAATTTGTCGCTTGGGTCTTTGAAATGAAATCAAATTATCTGCGGGAGGTAGCGCCGGTATCTGCCCCTAAACAGTACTTTAAAATAAACTGAGATGAGCCGTTGTTCAAGTGTTGGCGACGGGTTTTGAGACATGGTAGATCGAGATCCTTTAATATCTTGGTAAGGCATCCGTTTTCCCTAGACTGATAATCTTTAGTGATGAAACGGGCCCCTCTTCGTTGGATACATTCTAGGTGGTGTGTAGGGGTCCCATATAATTGTCCGTGTTCCATAATTGATCGTACAAGGGCTATGTATGCGGTCTTCAAGCGGCGGCATTCTCTAGGGCAGTGTTGCAAGTTCCTTCGTAGAAACCCTACTGTTGAACTTGCTTTTTTGCATACGTTGGCAATCTGCTCTTTCCATTTTAGATCCTTATGTATTTGTAAACCAAGATATGGGTTTCAAAGTAGTGAGGTGACATGTTCCAAAATGTACACTTGATGGCTTCAATATATAACATTTTTAGCGTTGAAGCGCATACCCCAGTCGTTAGCCCATTTCTCTAATGATTTGAGGTCTTCCTGTAATTTTTTGTGATCTGTTTGATTCTTAATTTCTCGTCGTACAGCAGGCAGTCATCGGCAAATAATCCGTGACTATTGTATTGTTTTTCTATCGATCAAGCAACCTTTCCGTCTTATGTTTTTATTTTATTGTATTATTATTTTTTTCTCTCTTGTATTTGCCCCTTTGTGGTCGTTTTTTTTAATTATTTTTTTGTTGTTAATAAAGAAATGAAGATTCTATTCTATTCTGTTCTGTTCAAGTAACTTCCTCCTCTGCCAGGAGAACCGTCAAATATATAAACAAGTTATATACGACGTGAAGAGGAACATTTAACAGATATGCACCTAGCATTTTAATGTGAGCATTGTCTTCCCCAGTTCCCTAGCCTTAACGCAGGTTGACTTACCTGGAGTTCACGTGGACATATGAGCCGGACTAAAGACCTATATACATACCACTCACT
Organism: Modiolus philippinarum; assembly: GCA_002080025.1. Taxonomy (NCBI): domain Eukaryota; kingdom Metazoa; phylum Mollusca; class Bivalvia; order Mytilida; family Modiolidae; genus Modiolus; species Modiolus philippinarum. Next base: position 51,819 of record MJUU01056178.1, read on the forward strand.
GCCATCAACGGGTGCAAAAAAAAATGTACAAAAGCACACAATATATACAAAGAACTCTCTGTGGAAGCCCCCACAATAAAAAGGCAGAATGGGAACCGGTCAGAACAATTTACACCGGCTATCAAAACCGACGCCGTTAAATGCTCAGTTGTATTGAAGGTGGAGGAAAGTGGAAAATCAACAAAATGATCTCCGATAGAAACCGCCGAACTGTCAGGGGAACAACCAGAACCCACAGACATCATGTAAATGAGAGGTCTGTTCGACATGCCATAACATGACGGCTGACAGTCCCACGTACGTTTCCCAACTCCGTGATGTTAGACGTCCAGAAAACAATAATTAAATCCAAAGAGATGCAAATATGCATAATCCAGTGTTAAAATCAAGAATTTAACAAAAGCACTAAACAAATTTTGCATCCAAATCATTTTAACACTCAGAATTTGAGAGCCGAAACAAAGCGTCCGACCTGCACGGAGGCTGGAAATTACTATTTTATTAAATTATTTAGCACATTGAGGTTCTTAGTAAATTTCGACATCTGATAAGTAAATGTGACTTTTGCGGCACAAATTTTTTAGCACCTTTGTGGGAGTTTTTTGACAACCGGACGTCAAGCAGGGGCAGTCTTATGTATGTATTTTGTTTCTTAGCTGCGAAACAGTAGCTCTATAGGTCCTTTTATTTTTTTCTGATTTGGCAGACCTCAGATATAAAAAAAATTAGCACAAGGACCATAAGAGCAATATGCTTCTGAAGCTACTAGTATAGTGAGAGTTGCAAATTGTTTATACATTTGTAAATGCAACCAGAACCCACAGACATCATGTAAATGAGAGGTCTGTTCGACATGCCATAACATGACGGCTGACAGTCCCACGTACGTTTCCCAACTCCGTGATGTTAGACGTCCAGAAAACAATAATTAAATCCAAAGAGATACAAATATGCATAATCCAGTGTTAAAATCAAGAATTTAACAAAAGCACTAAACAAATTTTGCATCCAAATCATTTTAACACTCAGAATTTGAGAGCCGAAACAAAGCGTCCGACCTGCACGGAGGCTGGAAATTACTATTTTATTAAATTA
>MJUU01056178.1:52993-75472 GCA_002080025.1 Modiolus philippinarum
GACATATTTAAAAATGTGTTTCCTGTATTTTGAAACAACCCCCATTTCCGGTTTAAGGTGTAGCTACGCGACGCACTATTTATATTCCGGTTCATATTGACTTCCGTTCTGGCAAAAACGATTGACAGCTACTGAATAGTTTACAATGTAACTTGATATTTTGCCCAGATCCTTGTTAATAACTTCATTTATTTTCATTATTTGAAAGACAAGTCTATTCCCGGCATTTAAGACCGGTTTACGTGCAGAATATGTCCTTCAGGCTTCACGTGGTTCAAAAACTTTCGAAAATGTGAAAACCGGCCCATAGCACAAGGAGGCCATCGTAATATTGTGTTAAACGTTAACTAAAAGTAGAAAAGACAATAATAACAATGAATTCGACATCAATTTTACAGGAATTTAAACATCCAAAACCAACATTGACAAGTAAGTTAACAAAATATATTTTAAGAATGAGTGTAAAGGTTTTAGTGAGGTTAGCTGCGAGACCGTAGATCTATAGGTCTTTTTATTTTATTTTTTTTCTGATTTGGCCGACTATAGAGCTACACATTTCCCCTATATAAAACTTGTGACTTTTGCGGCACAAATTTTTTAGCACCTTTGTGGGAGTTTTTTTGACAACCGGACGTCAAGCAGGGGCAGTCTTATGTATGTATTTTGTTTCTTATCTGCGAAACAGTAGCTCTATAGGTCCTTTTATTTTTTTCTGATTTGGCAGACCTCAGATATAAAAAAAATTAGCACAAGGACCATAAGAGCAATATGCTTCTGAAGCTACTAGTATAGTGAGAGTTGCAAATTGTTTATACATTTGTAAATGCACCCTGGTTAATTATTATTTTGTGTATAATTATTTTTCATTGTAGGAAAAAAATAAAACACTAAACTAGACTGAGTAGTATGTACATTTGTACATATTATCCTTCTAATACATGTAAGATAAAAAAAAAGATAAGATAAGTTTTATTTAAAGTCGACAAGACGGATAACAAGTATCATAAGCACTTAAGTGCTTTTGAACCGACATTACATACAATTGTTAAGACACAAACATGCAATACATAAAAACATAAGCATGCAATACACACAAAGACTACTAAAAGGCAACAATTATAATCTCAAGACACCCTGTACCCAATTGCAAGGGTAAGCAGATTTCAATATTTTTTTGAAGAGGCTTGCAGAGTCGAAGCACATGTGGTTGAGTGAAAATCACAAAGGAGGACGTCCTATTGAGCCCCTGTCTAGCTTCAACTATTTTTCAAGTCAGTCAATTCGTAATTTGGTGGACTTATTGTTATCTGACTGTGGCTAAAAAATCATCAATATCAATTAAAATTTTGACAAAATATTCATTGCAACTTCAGCATTGAATCCTAAGGTTATTTAAAAAATCCAATTGTCCATTTTTGCCATTGGTTTCAATCAAATTTTTTGTTTTACAGAAGGGTTCTTTATACTGTGCATATGAGGAGAGCTATTTCTCCACACTGATTGTCTACAATGAATTGTTGCCAGACTTCCCTATTATGACCTGACTTACAAAAAATGTACCCTGCATATAAACATTTAGACAAGGCATTCCCCCTTCCACCACCTGGGGTCATGCCCGGCAGTCCTGTAGATGAAGCCCCTGAAAAATGATTCAGGTGCCATGCATTCAAAATAAACAACTATTTAACATGTTTATGCTATTGTTTTTTTGATCATGAGACTACAGTTTATCTATTGGGTCTGTAAGTCTCGTACAATTTTGGAACTTCTGGGATCAAATATTGTACCCGGAAGTTACATTTTAAACAAAGACATATGACGTTTCAAACAAATATTTGAACGTCATGATCCTCCGACGTCATGTTTTGGCGGGAAGTGTTTTTGAATTGCATGTTTATCGTAAATTCTCGTTGGTCACATGACGAGACTTACAGACCCTATTCAAGCAATCCAGGTAAGACATATATGTATGTAACATATCTTTTATGAAAGGACATGGAGTAAATGAGCATGAGACCATAACACACGTTAACTTCAACTGCAATAATTTTAATGAGCTGTATGGCCATTTTGGAAATTTATTCCTTTTTATGAACATCATGAATGTTTTAAGTAAAGTTTTGAGTTTAAATTTTGTACATCTTTCAGCTGATTGGTCAAGCTATGAATTAAAGCATCCTCATCCTCGTGGAAAATACAAACCTGTACTGAAACCATTCGTAACAGGAACAAAGGTAAACACAAGAAATTTAGGAACGTACAGAACACGTGGATCTGAACATGAAAGGCTTGACATTCGTAAAGAAAACTACCTTCGTAGGCAGATGCAGATGGAATGTCATGGATTTAACGCTAAAAAGGAAAGGCCATACAAAGGAATAGGAGATCCATTTTACTTGGATGAAGACAAACTAATTTTACATGCATTAGGACAACTTAATGAGGTTAGATATATGTTTGAGATGGAAAAACTGCATGATAGTCATTATAATTTATAAAGTGTGAATTTAGACGCACATGCATATTATAAGAAAGAAGTTAACATTTCTTTGTTTCTCTGTAGGTGCCTTGGTTTTTAAATCTTAATATTGTGTTTTTCCTTGTGTTTTGTGGCTGTCTTATCGTGCTAATGTCATTTGTTTTCTGTGTTCTAGTTAACATTTTAGCCATATCTGATTGTGTCTATGGACTTTGATTATTTTAATTACTACTTTTACATCTTTTGTTCCTTCAGTAATTTTACTGCAGTTGTTTCCTTTCCACTCAAATTATAGATAAAATATGGTAACTTCAAGATGAAGAACAACAAAGTATTGTTCCATTGCTTGGTTAAATCATGTATTTGTAGAGACTTTGTCTCTTGTCATTGTGCATTTACCAGGGTTGTCAAATTTACTCCATATCCTTTCAGTCAATCAGTGTTAATGCATGTGAGTGCATGTACAAATCTAATGTCAAAGTTTTTTGTTGATCGTATTCTCCAGATGCAACAACTAGAAGAATTTCATTCTTTAACTACATGTATAAACCAATATTTTTCACCATATTTGACAAATACATGTACATGCATTTGTATCGACTATTCTGGGTTCCTGTCATTTTTTACGTTTGTAATTGTCTTTTTATTGTTTTTCGTGTGCAGTTTCCTGGTAGATTTTTCCATGTGATTGTAATTTTCAGCCATTGTAAGTTTTCCTGGTTTATCTCCCACATTAATGTATAGAGAGACTTAAGTATGGACAACTTATATCATGTAAGATCGTATGGGACTCTCTCATCCTGAATTTTACAAAAAATTGGATAAGCATCTAGGAAATTTGTTTATTATGGCTTTAGAGTCTTGGATTTCAGATCAAATATCTTGAATTTTAAGACTTGCTGATATTACAAGGTATTGATCATGCATTTCAAAATCTGCACTGAATTATTGAACAATACTAATTATATATAGACTCAAATACATTGTCATTGATTTTATTTGAAACATGTCAATTTACATTTACATATAGTTCCTGCAAAGAGAAGTAACTGATTATGATATCAGATATATTTTGATAATTTTTAAAAGCCAGATATGCCAATGCAAGCTTTTAAACATTTGAAATTAACAAGATTTGAGAAATTTCATAATTACATGTAATGTATAGAAACTGTTTCTGTACACCCTATTGATGCAAAACACATAACATAAATGTTACATTGTATATTCCAAACAGATTAATGGCAGGAAAATTCATAAGACTTGATCTGAAAAAAAAATCTTCAATCAGTCTGCAAATTTTCAGCAAATACAATGTAGAAATGAATGTTTGGTAATAATTTAACTAATTTTGACATCATCTATTTCATGCAGATCCAGTAAATTTCGTTTCTTTCAAGTAGCCTTTCTTTTTTATAAAGATCTATCCAGAAGCCTTTCAGGTAATTCAGACAAGTCACAAAGAAATAATATTAGTGCTGGTATGGGTACATGTATTTGTCTAGTCAAATTTACCTGGAAGCCTTCTGGACTTTGCATTTTTGTCTTGCAGGTTATTTCTGACAAAAATGGAATTCACTAGTCTATGGGAATGTTGCCAAAACCTTTTTTTCAACTTCTTATTATGATTAAATTTGATAAAATTCATACTTTTATTGCATAACCATGCTGAATATTGAACCTTTTCAGCAAACTCCTGTTCCATTAAGGGGAGATAATTTGTATAGAAATAATAGGAAAAAATCAGTTTTTTCATGATTTATTCCAAAATAAGTTCAGTGACCCCAAATTTTTTTCATGGAAATTATAGAACAGTGTATAACTACTAATTTACCTAATTTTGAAAAAATTCTACATGATGTAACTGAAATGAATTAAAATATCTGTTTTTACATGACATACATGTATATGACATGTTTATATGGACTGTGATACCCAATTTTTATTTTATTTTTTGATGCTCTAATAACAAAGTGTATTTAAATCATGAACGTATCAGAAAATTTTATCTAACAGAATTTAGACCCCTGTACCACCTTAAGTGTTTTGAATAGAGTTGAAGAAACATGCAGACTGTAAATATAATTATTGCTCTGGATGGAAATATATATTTTTTGGGTCGAAATTGGGATTTTTTACTGTCATTTTCATGACAGCATATTGTGAACTAGATACTTATTGTATATATAATATATATATATATAGGGTTATTTAAGGATATTGTTTTGCTGTAAATGATGATCTGAGATGGTGATTATTGGTGATCTTTTATCATTCAAACTTGAAAATGGGTTTTATAAATTGTGTAAGAAAAAGATCATTTAAACAACTGCTTTTGTGAGAGGTTTTTAAATGGCCTTTTAGCATGTTTAGTTCAAATATCTTTGTAATTATCACTTTACAAATCGTCTTTGACTTCAAACATGTTGAAAAAAAATATGTAAATATTAAACATTTAAATATTTGTAAATAATTCTCAGTATTTCTTGATCAGGCTTGCAAATGAAACATATATATAGCTATATATGACCTAAAATAAAATGTTTGCTGAAATATCTGAACCCTATTAATCATGAGGCAATATTTGCACAGTATCATATGATGACCATGTATCTATGCTTCTACCATCATAATACAGGCATGACTAGTATTACTTTTTTATCGTATTCATTTTCTTTCTGTTGGCCCATAGAGTCAGAAGAATTTAGTCTTGTGATACAATTACTAAAACCACAACTGGGAATGAAATGTATATATCGTTTGTGTTAGTTACCAAGGTACATTTCTGAATAACTTGATAAATTTCCCTCATGTCAATTTATACTAGTACTAAGATTTTAATAGAAGTTACATTTTTCATATATTGTCACAAAATGATTACTAACTTAATTATGATATCTGATATATTATACATATAAATCAATTATTTGATGTGCAAAATATGTTAAATCTCCCTCCTGAAAATTTTTGGATTCCAAGCTATTTTTGTTCCCCTTTTTTACAGAAATCTGCACGAAAATAAAAAAGATCTATCTGGGTGAAAGCTGCGTATATCAGAGTTCCAAGTAATTAATGTTTATTTTTCAGAAATTGTCTCCCCTAGATAGATTTAGTATAATTGAATTTATGCATGCAAACTAATTATTAAATAGGTTTCTGGGTACATTTTGGACTGATCATGAGTCATTCCAAGTTGAAAGCACTATTAGCGACTTTTTCTAACAGACATCATGTACTTTCTTAAAATATATTCTGTCTTACTGTTTTGAATATATTAGGTTTCCTATTTGCTTAGTTTATCACATTTTGTTTTTGAAAAATAAACTTTTAAACTCTGTTTTTGACAGTTTGTAAATATGTCCGTGTTTAATTTCATTCATGTCTAACAATACATAGGCTGATAAGATTGTGTATTTCCCATTCTGTGGTAATATATTTAGAAATGTAAACATTAAAAATTCGAATTTATTTGATTTTATTCTTGACATGATTGACATCTCCTAATTAACTTGGGTGTATATTGATATATGTAAACACCACATATTGGAACTTATAATAGTGTGCTAATTATATGTTTGAAAATTTCATATTTTAGTCATTGAAAACAGTTGATGATGGTGTGGGGAAGGTTGTTGCACTATAAAAATGTATAAGAGATAAAAAGTCTTTACAAAAGAAATTGCTGAATTAGAATTTGGCTTGTCACATTTTTATCAATTTTCACAAAACACTACAAATGATATCCTCTCAAGTACAAATAAAAAAAAACAGCAAGCATGTAACAGAACAATAATAGTACAACACCATCATTAAAGAATTGTTGAAATGGGGATAAATATTTTAGACTTTTTAGCTCACCTGGCCAAAGGCCATGTGAGCTTTTGCCATCACTCGGCGTCCGTCCATCCGTCCGTCCGTCTGTTAACTTTTATACTTTCAGAGATCTTCTCCTCTGAAACTACTGGGCCAATACTAACCAAACTTGGTCTGAATCATTACCAGGGTATGCTCTTTCAAGTTTGTGATTTTTATGTCCCTAGACCAAACAACATGGCTGCTGTTACTAAAAATAGAACATAGGGGTAAATTGCTGTTTTTTGCAAATTACTCAAGAACCATTACAGATATCAAAATTCTGACAGAGGAGAAATGATCAACATGATGAGATCTACCTGCCCTGCAATTTTGGAGAATATCCGTTTACCCGTCTTGGAGTTATTGCCCCTTTTCCGAAAAATTTTCAGTTTTTCGTTACTTCTGGTCTTATATATTGAAATTGAAAGAAGATAGAAGTGAAGTTTGTGTAACAAAAATGGTCAGCATAGTAAGATCTACATGTCCTGCAATTTTGAAGAAAATCTGACTACCCACATATGAGTTATTGCCGCTTTTTCTTTGAATTTTCACAATTTTTGAACATTTTTACTTTTATTTCAAAAACTGTTTGAGATAATTGCAAAAGTGTTGAGGTTTTCCAGAACTACAATTTCTACATATGTCCAGCAGGTTCACATCTCATCCTAGATGGCCACCAGCGGGGAAGATAGTTTAACATAGGACCCTATGGGAAATGCATTCAAAGATCTTCTCCTCTGAAACCACTGAGCCAATGGGGACTAAATTTTGTCACAATAGTCCTTGGGTGGTCCCCTTTAAAGTTTGTGATTTTTGCGTTTGTACCTCATCCAAGATGGCTGCCAGCGTGGAGCACAGTTTAACATAGGGACCCTATGGGAAATGCATTCAAATGTCTTCTCCTCTGAACCCAGTGAGCCAATTGGAAGCACACTTGGTTACAATAGTCTTTAGATGTTTTCATTCAAAGTTTGTGATTTTTATGTTCATACCTCATTCAAGATGGCCGTCAGTAGGGAATATAGTTTAACATAGGGACCCTATGGGAAATGCATCCAAAGATCTTCTCCTCTGAAACTACCAAGCCAAATTGAACCAAACTTGGTCACAATAGTCCTTGGATGGTCCCCTTTAAAGTTTGTAATTTTTACGTTCTTACCTCATCCAAGATGGCAGCCAGCGTGGAACATAGTTTAACATAGGGACTCTATGGGAAATGTCTTCTCCTCTGAACCTACTGAGCCAATTGGAACCAAACTTGGTTACAATTGTCTTTGGGTGATCCCTTCCAAATTTGTGATTTTTAGTTTGTACCTCATCCAAAAATGAAAATGTAATATCTGCTGAACTGATTTATAGTATGAATGGGTGGTCTATAGGTGACAATGAATAAAACCAGTGACCAGGTGAGCGATTCAGGCTCATGTGAGCCTCTAGTTATCATTTTCTGTCTGTAGAACAGAGTTGGAAATAGAAGGCTGTCTGATAGGAAGGTTATTTTTTTTACAGGGCAGGCTTAATTAGGCAAAACCAATTTACAGTGGAACTTCGGTGGCTCAAACTGCAATAACTCGAACACCATGGATATCTCAAATCCTTTTTCTAGACCCTATGTTCGAATCTAAACACAGTTCGACCTCGATAGCTCGAACACCTCTCTTTCTCAAGCTGTTTTTTTTTACGGTCCCTTGGGTGTTCGAGCCATCAAAGTTCGACTGTAATTATATGTGTTTGGCGTCAATTTTATTTTTGAAATGAAGGAGGATATACAGCATATAACAAACAAAACACAAAACAAAAAAAACAAGAAAAGAATTCTTGGAAATAGCACACTAATTGATGTGACCAATGTGCATTTAAAGTCAGTTTTCATAATTCAGTTGTATCTAGTTATGGTACATACTAGTATTGTGCTTTCAATATTCAACATTTTCTCCATTTCAATTCATGTCTGTCATTTTAATCAGTTTTCTATTCTAAATTCATTTAAGTTGGCACCTAAATTAATCATCAAAGTACCATTTTAAACTGCCAAAAAAAGAACGAATATCTCAATCTTGTTTGTTTTGTTAAAAAATTATACATGTTCAATGCCCATGTTGATGCCAAACATTAAAATAGCTTGTCTTGGCCTTATTTGGAAACAGAAATAATGCAAATTTCATTGAAATGTAGAATTGAGGGTCTGGCTGGAATTTGGAGCAAATTTCCAACCCGGCCTGCTCAAAACCACATGTGATTCTATAGATGTACTTTAAAAATAGTTTGTAGTCAAATAGGTCAATAAATAGATATAATTAGTAAAATATAACTGTTTATTACAGTATTAATTCCAAAAGGGGGCAGGTTGGCTTGAATTACCTTTTTGCATTGGTTAATAAATTTGAATTTAAGCCAAAAATTGAACCCTCTAAGTATAGGAGTGCATTGAATATAATGAACCAGCATACATGTATATATAACCTCACAATAGGATGCAGTTAGGATGGTATTCCATGCAGATATTACCATATATAGGATCTAGTTTACACAAGTAATCATTTAAAATTCTAAATCTGTTTAATCTTGATTATACCATTACTCTAGCTTGAAGGAGTTCAAGTCACGTATCCACCTTGAAGATCACATTTTAAACAGCCTGTCACAATGGCTGCACTATAAATGTCAACATTCAATCAGATTAATCTTAATTGATAAAAAATATTTTTAATGGTGGTTAAAAGACCTCCTATACTTGTGCAAACAGTATTACGTTATCAGTTATATAGACTTAGCTAATTATTCTTCATAACATATAAGCAAAGTTTACTTATATAACTGACTGGCAGTGTTTTGATTAAGTTTTAGTAGTTTAATACAAAATGTACATTGATTGATTGATTTGTGTTTAAAAACTGAACATTATATTTCAGCTAAATTTAGGACACAAGCAAAACTATTTTACTTTGAAATGGATGCAAAGGGGCAGATCATTTCAGATAGAATTTGGTACAGAACTACCAGTCACTGGCAATTCAAAAACCCCCCTCTTTCTTCAAGTGACCTTAATAAAAACCCATTAATATGGTAATTAAAGTTCAAAATTAAACAAATTCAATTGTATACTAAAATATTTGATTGGATTAGTGAACAATTATTCTTACTTACAATGACGTCATTGACGTTATGGTAAGTCGCTAAGTAATGGTAGATGGTGAGGACAACATGGCGGCGCCGTAAAACGTTTTAAGGAACAAAAGTGAGAAAAATAATCGAACACCGTTAACATTGCAAGATTTAGAAATCTCAGACACCCTCGGGTAAGATTTCAAGTGTTCTCTACCTCGGCAAAGCCTTGATAGAGAAATATTGAAATCTTATCCTTGCGTGTCTGAGATTTCTTGATCTTGCACTATCACCGGTGTTGGATTCTTATAATCTAGATAATTTCAATGCAATTAACCCAATACCTTCTAAAACTTTGCATAGTTCTTCTGGACGCATACAGTAGGGCTTATCAAAATATGAGCAAACAGGAAATTTTTATCTCTTCCACTACTAAGTACAAGCCAAGAAACCTTAAGCTACAGTTCGGGTTATAGTTTAAAGATCATGCATTGGCAAACAGGAAGTAGTAGCTGGATAGACTAGAAAATAACTTACAAAATATGTCTATACTATACAGTATAAAATCATTTCTACTGATACAAGCAAACAAAACTTTGAAAGAAGAAATATTGAAAGCAGTCAAAGTGACAACTATATTCAGACCATTAGCTGCAGCATGCAAACTTATTGTTTATAGATTCAGATTACATGGAATATTAGACAGTCAAAATGAAATTAATGTAACTATAGGACACATGCATTGTGATTAGGTCTTAAATAAATTACTATAACTCTCCTTATACATTCAAAAACGGTGAGCATATGACTAATTAATATTGTGGGTGCTGTATTCGACTTCATTGAATCATTTTGTACCAAATCACATTGTAAATACCCAAAGCATTATAATATAATCCAATATAAACTAATTGTTTTGATCTCTATAAACAGTGAAGTTCAGGCACCTGTTTAACTTATTTAACTTTAGTAATGTTAACAAATAAATCTACTTTAAAAGGATTGGGGACACAGATTAAAATATTATATAATAGATCATATTTTTGCATTCATAACGCACAAAATGACCTAGAAATGGAGTTTTGTGTTTTTGCTGATTTTTTTTCTTTCATTTTCACCATTTTTTCTTTCATTAATATGCTGGTTATGTCCTTTTCATTTTTGCAAACTTTTTACTTGTATCTTTTAGTTAAATAGCAGGTAAATATTTTATTTATAAAAAATTCATCAGAATGAATAAAAAAAGTTCTTTACTGATAAAAAGCACAGCACAAAATGAAGATTGTCAAAAACTGGATCTAAATTATATATAATGCAACTGCTTTTGCTTAAATAATCAATGAAGGGATATGGAGTAAATGCAAATGAGACAAAGTCTCTACAAATACATAGTAAATAAGCAACAACGCTTTTTTGAACAACACTTTTATTGTTGTTCTTCATCTTAAAGTCATCTTAAAGTATGTACTTTGTTATACCTACAAAGTCCATAGTGACTCTGGCTAAATTACAAGACTTTTTAGTAAATAATGGCAGAGCACACAATGCTTAACCTTTTATGGCCAGGTTTAAGCAATACCTAAGTACCTGATAATGCCACCTCTTTACTATTTTGTTTTAAATGTGGAATTTGGACTTTGATAACATTTTTATGCCCCGCCCACAAATGTGGAAGGGGCATATAGTGTTACCCTTGTCCTTCCTTCCATCCGTCCGTACGTCCTGTTAAGTTTGCTTTTAAGTCCATTCCTCAGAAACTGTAACAGGTAGAACAATGATAATAGGTCAGTAGGTAGATCTTTGATAGCATAGTTCACTAGGTAGTTTGACTCTTTGACCTATATTTCACGCTTGAGTGACTCTGGTTCAGTTTTATTTTTAAGTCTATTTCTCAACAACTACACATTATAGGACAATGATGTTTCATCAAATTAATTGCCTTCCTGAGTGCTACCCAAATCTGTGACAATAAGGTATCTTTGACTAACATTTTACGCTTCAGTGACTTTGGTTAAGTTTTGTGTTCAAGTCCATTTCTCAGCAACTACACATTAAAGGACAATGATGTTTCATCAAATTAATTTGCGTCAAAGTCCATTTCTCAACAACTACACATTATAGAACAATGATATGTCATCAAATTAATTGCCTTGATGAGCACTACCCAAATTAATGACAATTAAGTGGCTTTTACCAACATTTTAATAGGAGGTTATCCTTTGTGATAAATCTTTTGGTGGGGCATCTGTGTCTTACAGACACATTCTCTAGTTTTTTAAAGAGAATAACATGACATCTTTCAATTTTCATAGTTTTCAGCACCATACATGTATCTTGAGTGTTCACTACATGGCGTCTTTTAATTATAAAAAAAAGTTATTAAACAGAATATTATGCAAATTTTTTTTTTCAATTCAGAATGAAGAAATAAAAGATGGGAGTTCTAGCTCAGATGAAGATGATATTATAAAGATCAGCAGTAAATCAAAGGAATTAGTTGGCACTAGTGTAGGTATTATACATGTACTATCAAGAGTAGTTAGATGTTGCTGTGATATTTTAGATATCTTCTTATGTTAGACATTAATAATTCCCCTCTCAATTTCTCATACATTTTGTGTTACTAATTTTATTGCAACCTAAAAAGATACAAATTGTGTAAGAATGCACTCTTTAGTTATGAATGGGAGATAACTCAATGTTGTTGCAGAAGATAAAACTGTAATTGACTAGGTTCTAAGTTCTTTAATATTATATATTAGACTGGAGAAGAAAGTGAGCATTAATTGTATAGGTTTGAAGTGTATTTGTGTTAAATCAGGAAGAGGAATAAAGAAAATCATTATTTTTGTGCTACAGAAAAATTTGTGCATTCAACTATGAATTTGATTACTTTATGACTAATTTCCCTACATTTTTGTTCTGGAATTTTGAAAAACTACACACTTATCAATTAAACAATTATGAGAACTAATGTAAATATCTAATATATATGTGAATATTAATTCAGAACATTAAATTTATTTTTTATTACCATTGTTGTGTTGCCTGCGTTCACCCAGTGGCGACATATAGGGATCACTAATCACTATCCGTCGTCTTGTGTCCGTCGTCTGGCGTCTTTGTCACAAAAAATTTCTGTCACATTTTTCTCAGGAACCACATATATCCCAGCCTTCTGTAATTTGGAATTGAGTATCAGTATGGTGACCTATACGGTGTAACAAAGTTTGGGATCTCTCGCATGCCCACCTCCTGTTTGACGGTACTTGAATATTTTTTGCGTCTTGAAAATTTGTGTCACATTTTTCTCAGGAACCACATATCCAAGCCTTCTACAATTTGGCATGGAGTATCAGTCTGGTGACCTATACTGTGTAAGAGAGTTTTGGATCTCTCGCATGCCCACTTCCTGTTTGACAGAACTTAGAATATTTTTTCGTCTTGAAAATCTGTGTCACTTTTTTCTCAGGAACCACATATCCCAGCCTTCTGCAATTTAATTTGGCATGGAGTATCAGTATGGTGACCTATACTGTGTAAGAGAGTTTTGGATGTCTTGCTGCCCTCTTCCTGTTTGATGGAACTTAGAATATTTTTTGCATCTTGAAAAATTGTGTCACATTTTTCTTAGGAACCACATACTCAAGCCTTCTACAATTTGGCATGGAGTATCAGTATGGTGACCTATGCTGTGTAAGAGAGATTTGGATCTCTCGCGTGCCCACTTCCTGTTTGACAGAACTTATAATTTTTTTCGCGTCTTAAAAATTTATCTCATTTTTCTCTGGAACCTTATATTCTTGCTGTCTGCACCTTGGTTTTGCTTATCAGTAAGAGGTCCTATACCTTGTTAGAGACTAAACACTTTTTTGCCTATTTCGCAGGTGACACATGTCTTCCCTGGAAGACTTACTACTAAGTTATTTGAACATTGAATGAACACTATACATCGATAGGCAAATTTGTTAAAGTTATTTCCGGTTTGTATCTATTGACAATCTTTATCCATTGTGACGTTATATTTCCTTTCTTGAATTTAGTACTTCAGTGAACATTTTGTGTATTTATGTATCCTGATGACGGCACCATGAGCCTCAAAACATGTCGATGAACAATAAAAATTAACCTGCATTCCCGTGGCAGTGTTGTTGTTACTCGATCTACTTATTGATTAGAAAAAAGTTAACTGAAATCTATATGTATAATTATATGTATAAGTTCAAACATGCATTAACAGTTACTTGGCATATTTTATGTGTATATATGTTTAATTTCAGAAAATAAACATGCCATTCAATTTTGATTTAAATGTATTGCAACTTTGATGCAGACTAGTACTGTATTTTGCATGAATTATGTTACCACTGTACATATTTTTTAGGATGACTTTATTTTCAAAAATGGAGGTTAACAGGGAAATATTACTTATTTCATATATTTCCAGGTATCAACTCCACAATTTAGGTTAAAGAGACAGAGAAAAGATTTACATACAATACAAAAAGAAGTCAACCATAACAGGTATGAGAACTCTAGCATTAAAAGCATTTCCCCGAGCATTTCCTTTAGGCTATAAAAAAAATCCCTAGATTCTCATCCCTGATAATTTTTATAGCCTCTGAAAAAAAAATTTTGATATCGTGCCTCATTTTAGTCTTCAAAGTTGAAAGCTTTTTTGATTAAAATTTGATAAAATATGAAAAATAAAATTTGCCTGCCTTTCCTTATTTTTTCAAAACGTCATATGAGAATATACATTTTTTTTTATAGTGTCCTTAACAGGTATTTTAATACACCTGCTCCAAATAAGGGGCTGGTGTAGGGGGATGTATAATGTTTTCTCTTATTCTGAAATTGATCTTCCCACTTTTGAACTATTGGAGATCATGATCACATCTCACATCTATGAAAAAGAGTGATATTGTGTGAACAAGTCTCAAACTTATAGCCAAACCACTTTTTCTTGAAAAAATAAATGGTATAATAAATTTGCGTCAAGTCTTGATAATACAAATTAACCCAAAATATGTATCAAATGAATTACTGAACTTTAATCATCCATAATGGCATTGCGGGAATTTAATAATCCATAAAGGTTTTGTTTTTCTGGAAATCCATATGATGTCGATTTTCATTTTTGGTTCGCAATATAATCTTTTTTTAAGGTTTAGTAATTCAATTGATACATGTTTTGGGTTTTGCCATCAGTTTGAGACTTATTCCCACTATATATCATAATTGTAACACTTGCCAACACATTTCCTGAACCAAGCCATTACTTATAATTGCATAGAAAAAGGGAATTTATATGTACAAAAATTGATTTTTATTTCAGGGCTGTAATTAGGAATGTTAGACTTGGCCATGGGTTATTTGACATAATAAAACAAGAGCAAAACTCAAAGGTATGTTGTGTTATGGTCATGATTATGTGCAAAATTTAATAATAAGTTTCACATGTCTTAAAATTAATACTTACTAATTTGAGAAATAAAGTATCTATCCTTTCAAGTCGTGGTTTATCATAGTTCTACTGTCCAAAGAGTTAAACTTTACAGCCCAGCTTTAGCGAGAACTTTTATGTTTAACCCTTCAGACAGTAGGACTATGAAAATCAGAGACTTGTAAATGATAGATTTTATTTCTCTAATTCTTAAACTAATGTCATTTTCATGCTTTTTAGTTTTTTCCCTGTCGTGGACCTCTACAATCAATACTGTGACATCACAGGAAATGAAATTTACATTGTATGGAAATCAACAAAAACAAAGCTTTCATAAGTAATGCAAGACCAATAAACGGTCGCTTGGAGAAAATACTTGCTACAATGATTTAGACTCATAATAAGTGTATCTAAGTTATATTTTGCTATTTGAAGATAAGTCCGTGACCTTTTCAATATCCAATGAAATTGCGAGATCAATTCATGCACATGTTGGAGAACACTTTGTTCTCCTATGGAATGAAATTGATTAGAATAGCATTAGAATTAGAGAAAGTTATTTCCAATTTAGCGTTACTGACATGTCTTTATATGATTACCGAAATTTCCTCTGTATAGAACTGTTCATAGAACTTTTAGTAATAACAGCTTTTATCTGACAATCGAACCTTAAAATTTTGCAAAAATGAAGCAGTTAGGTTGGGTTTATATAAGAAAAGTGCAAATAGGAAGGAATGCCCCAACCTCCCTCCAAATTAGACCAAAAAAACATACAAACAATACAATAAAAAAATCAAAAGCAAAAAAAAACAAAAACAAAAACAAAACAAAAGAGACAACAACTTAAAAAAAAACAACATGAACATGAACATTAAAATTGAACATGCCTGATCATCTATTCAAATTATAGAAAAAATATAAACATATGAGAAGACATTTTAACTCCAGATAGAAGAATATAAAATCAACAAGTAAAAGATGATATAGGTTAAAAGATTATTTTACTTTAACAAATTTTTGTAATGTTGTAGCAAGCAGCTGTTGAAGAACAACTTAGGCTGAAGGCAGAACGTATGAGGACAGAATGGCAACCTCCAAAACAGGAGAGTTCTAGTGATGAAGAAAGTGACAATGAGTTAGAAGAAGATGTTGATTTAGCTAGGTATTGATTTATAAAATGTATATCAGGATTTCAGTATTATGTATGTAAGTGACACTTGTGATATAGACAAAGTAGATTTGCACTGAAGAGTCATTAGTTGTCAAGAATGGTCATTTACAGATACTTATTTAAATAATGCTGATATTTAGATACTCATATGGAAAGAGAATGAGCTAAAAGAGTTGTCACAACTTAGAAAATATACTACATGTACTGTAAACATAATAATTTTTGCTGTGTACATATTTGTGCGCTTGACAAATGACTGTGTTAAGATGAAAATCAATCAAATATGTTGGTTCTGAAATGTTTAGGTATTGAATGCCTCTTGTTTTTCACCAATATCAGTTTGACAGTAGACTGATATCTTCAAGACAAATGCATACAGCCTAGTACCAAAAATGATTCAACTTTTCAAATTCCTCTGTGCATTTCATGTAAAAACAGTCCATGTTTAAAAAATTCTGTAGAACTCATTTCTTATCTGATTTTCATGAAATTTTCACTGTTAAATAGCATTTGATACAGTTTATTCTAATAATTTTGAAATAATTTTATGACTTGTAACTTCTATATTATGACCATTTAAACACAAATAAAAAATTTCAAAGTCAAAATTTACTATATATCCTTTGTAAATTGTGATGTCAGAAATTTCAGTTTGTATAGGAAACAAATTAATTTAAATTAGTTTCATGTAATACATGGTTTTGGTCTCGCCCGCGACGAAANTCTTAATAACTGTAAGTGGTATGGTAATAATATTTGGCTTGTAGGTTGCTCTTGAGTAGTACATGACTGTTTTAGTGACAAGCAGGGACGGGCGAGACATCTTTTAGGGTCCACTCTTGTGGTAAATAAGGGTCTATTTCCCATTAAACTTGTAGAAAACTATGAAAATATAAAATGGTTTGAATTAGGGTACCACCACCAGAATTTAATTTTTCAGGTAAAACTAATAGGTGTAATTAAGTTTGACCCCAACTACCAAGGTAAAAACAATTAACATGCATTTTTGTACCCAACTACATTTTTTGTCCTAAGTATGAAATGTGATAAATTAGAAGTGATTAATTTTTAATGTTGATGTTCTGTAAATAATATTACAGAGATACAGTTGGTTTGTCTAAAAGGTAAAACATGTATACATTGTATATTAAATATTGATTGCTGCTTATCCAGGATATTGGAACATGGCTAAGTTTAAAAAGTGCTAGTTTTCTCATGAAATGGAATCTTTATTGAATTTTAGTGCTATTGATCATTATGATTATACCATAACAGCTTATTTCCAAGGAAAAGATCCGAAGGTTTACTTGAAATTGCAAACAAATAGAAATAAATGGACAAATGAAAGAAAATTAATATTTGCTTGACACTATTACAAAATTTTGGTTATAAATATTGCATAAATATATGTAGGAAATCCTGGATTTGAGTGTTGTACAATATGTATATATATTAAAATATTTATGATTAACAATTTAAAAAATTGCATGATATACAAAATTGTATTTATATTGTATCAGAGGTGTATATGTTACTTTGCCAGTGTATTTATGCTCATTTGTTGTGGCTATTGTTTGCTTGACTTACAGGTGGAGACCATGTTGAATATATGCCTAATCATTCTCATGTTTTAAAAAAATGAAGCAAAAAACTACTGAATAGTAATACAGATATCATAGATAGGAATATGCATAAAAATACTATAAATCGCATAAAACATAATCCACATGTATGGTTTTATTATACATATATATGAAAAAAATTGATTTGTATGAAACAACTCCCCCCCCCCCAAATAAAATGAAAAAAAAAATGTTACTCTCTACTTTAATATTCAGAATATATTTGTTTTGCAGTTTTGGCAATTTTCTTTTGATTACATTTTCATCAAACTTCAGTACAAAAAAATGGTTATGAAGTATATTCTATTTTCATTACTTGTCCTATTGAAGCAGTAAAGTAATACTATTTGAGCAGGCCAACTCAAGGCATTACTGTTATGTTATTGTAAAAAAGATAACAAGTGACCAGTGATATCCTTCAATGTATGCAGAACTTGTAGTATCATTGGTTGATTCCTCATTATCGAAGTCTTATTTTCAATTGTTTACAGCTATATGAACCAGGATGCTAAAGATTCAGATGAAGATATTGATGATGATGCAGCATCAGATGCAGTGTCTCCAGAACCAAGGGATAAAACTGTTATGTCTTCTGTCAGGTATGTATCTCATGAAAAAAGAACAAGAAGTTGTACAGAACTTGTACACATTTACCTTTTTTAGCTAGGTGAGCTGAGAGGTACATAAAAAAAAGAATGGCTAGCATAAGTAAATCAGTTCTAGCATTTTTCGTGAAAAAAAAAAACACAAGAAAAAACCAAATAAACAAACAAACTAACAAACAAAATTAAAAAAGCATACAGTGAAGAGATTTACTATCACATTAAAACAGTCTTTCAGGAATTTTTAGGAAAATTAGCATATATTGTAAGTTGCTCTTAAAGTTTTTCAACACATGCACACTGCAACTACTTGAATGATAAAGAAAAATGGGAAAAGACCCTGTTTCAGTTATAGAAATAACTGTTCTTGAATGCCCTATCTATATTAGAAATATATATTTATGAATTTTAGTTTTAGGGATGATGTTGAATCAGCACCTTTATATAGAAGTAAATCAGTATTACCCTCATCTAGACCAGCAACCTCAGCGAGTACAAAGAAAAAGAAACAAAAAATTCCTCGACCATACACACCACATTTTATCAATATTATAGATGAAGTAAAAGAAAATGCTGGATCAAGGTGAGTTGTGAAAATGTGTAAAAATATAGGCTTGTTAAAAGTACCTGTTAAGCTTGTTAAAAGTACAAGTAGAACAGAAAAAAATATGTAAGGAAATAGGCATGTTCATTATAGGTGTTAGAAAGTAGGCTTGTTCATTATACATGTTAGAAAATAGGCTTGTTCATAGTATGTGTAAGAAAATAGGCTTGTTCATAGTATGTGTAAGAAAATAGGCTTGTTCATAGTATGTGTAAGAAAATAGGCTTGTTTATTATACGTTTTAGGTAAAAGGCTTGTTCATAGCAAAAGAGCCTTAACTCTTTTTATTGCACAGAAAGAAAATGGAATTTTCCATTCTAAAGCAGCCTAAGAGGAGGCAAATTTCTTGTCTCCATTGCTGTCTGTGTCCATGACCTCACAATACACAATCTGACATTTTCAAACAGTTGCAAGTTCAAAATTAAATATCCAGAAGCAGAACATTGAATACACATTTTTGTGTCTGAATGGCATTATTAAGTTAAAAAATGCTCTTTACATTTATTTCCTTCATAAACTAAGTGGAGCAAAATTAAAACATGGTATTTGCAATCCTATTACTCTTATTCTGATACCATGTGCACGTTTGAGAAGTATATGATTATTATACTGGTTGACGATTAACAAGGGCCATGTTAAAATGAATATTCTTATATGAAAACAATGAAAACCATGACAACCAGCCTTATGAAAATCTCCAATAACATTATGATTGGAGTCACAACAGTTTTTTCACTGAAACAGATGAAGTCATAATATGTTTTGTGCACAAAAATGTCAGTAAATCTTGTGTAATGGCTGTCATGACCTTGTACACTATAAGTATATTCAACTCATTTAATGTCATATTAGAATCGAAATAATTTATGCTTGCCGATGGTTTGTAGTCCATTTACATATGGGTGTCCATTATTTTGTTTATTTTACCCCTCGCTCTACTGCACTATGCTCTTGGAAAAATAATGGCCACCCATATGTGAATCTCCAACAAACCACCGGTGTCCATGAATTATTTCTTAACTGAAAAACATATTTTTCGATAATTTCTATCAACTTTGATCTGTTTAGTTATTTATATTGCATTCAACAAAATTGCAAGAAGATCAATAAAAATGAATGTAATATTATGATATTCATTAGTTTAGAATTCACAGTATTAGATATGTAGTCATTTCACTTTAACGATGACAACATCATGTGGTCTTTTTTGTTGTTGAGGACATAAAGTGTCAGCTTTCTGCATTATTTCTTGTTTACAGCATGCCCATACATACTGCAGTACGTAATTCACATACATTATAAAACATGCATTTTACAAATCAAAATGTGCATGCAGGTACATTGAGCATTGTGGTTTTCAGATCAAAATGTATAGTTCAAACCAAAAGTGAAAGGAAAATAGATGTTGGCATATGTCATGCAACTTGATAAGTTCCTTGCAAAGCCATTTCAAGTAGCCGAGTAGAAATACTGGTATGCATATGTACCCCAATAAACACCTTGTACCCCCAAATTTGAATTCAAAGGTTTCATGCATGTACCCCAACTGCAAAAAGCATGCTGCTTATTGAAATATATAAGGCTCATTTAAGAATTTAAAAGAATATTAAAAGGGGTTGAAAAGCTATGTGACAATTACTTGATGACCAATGAATGTGGAAATTTCATGTGATAGTGTGTTAGCCAATCAAATTACAGATTATATAATTTTAACATATTCCGACTGATAATTTCAGTGATGCCTTGTTCAGACAACTATGTGCTCTGTATTGGATATTAGAGGCCATGAGGAACTGTGATGACTCTGGTATAAAGATGTCACCCATTATGTCTTGTTGGAAATTGATGTAAGTAAATACACATAATAGCATAACCTGCATTAAAGGTTACCTCTGATGAAAGGTCAACCACTCTACAAGGTCAAATTTTGTACAAAGAAATCTCATAAAACACAGGAATTGTACTGTCCTTAATCATACACCCCTCCCCCCCAAAAAAGGAAGAAAAAAAGAGGAAAAACTTATTTAAAAGCCTTATACCTGATGCTGCTGCTAAATTATTAAATCTGACCTTGAACTTTTGACATTTTTGCAGTGATACTCATGACTCAAAAAATTGTGATAAAGCTATGATTTTACAAGAAAACTGACATTTCCCATTACCCCGATCAGTGTTTTTTTACTGTAAACAGCCTGTGGCCTTACAGTTTAACCCTGGCCTCAGGAAGGCATTTTCATAAATAATTTGATCAGGTTCAGTTTCAGAATCCCTAAGATCTGTGAAAATTTAGTATTGTCACTATATACAAAAGGATACATTTATAAACTGGTTCGCTGTACATTTTCAGAGGTGATGTAGAAATAATTGAGGAAGTAATTGTTGATTTGAGGTAACACATTACAGCAGGGGTTTGGTTTTAAATTCATAGTTTAGTTTCCATAGATAATTTATTTATTAGGTTTATTTTATGGTTCTCTGTATAAACATTGACTCAACTTTTCTTAGTACATGTATTTTCAATGATTAATGAAGCATATAGAGTTATGCGATGTGAGACAAATTCATACAGAGTTGCAGAATGCAATAGAATTTTTTTTTTTTTTTTTTTTTTAATTTTATCTTGAGTACAACTAGTTCTTTACTATTCCTTAAAATAAATACAAAAGTTTGGTTTATATAAATACTTATCCAACTTTTATTCAAGTTTACCTCCAAGCATATATCTCAAATGGCTATACATATAAGGGTCATCTCTATACTTGCATATGCATGCATCCAGGATGATTTTTTGGCATTCAGACAAAACTTTTGACAATGTGGCTTACAATTTCCACTTGATTCACATTCACTCAATTTTGCATCTGAGAATATATATCTCAGTTACTGTTTGTGTAAAGAAAAGTTATGTAATATTTTTAGAAAATAAAATCATTAGAGTTAGAGGTATTGGTGAAGGTTGTAGAATACTATAAAATTTAGAGAGATGTTTCATTGGAATAGCTAAAGCAGTTTCAAAATACACATGGATATATATTGTCATCAGTTTAAGTGTAATAGATGATCAAATGATAATTATTTTTATTGGAAATTTGAAAAAAGAACAATTGCAAGTGTAAAAAACAATGCTATCATATTTGAAACACTCACAATTTAAAATTTTATCAAAAATTCTTTCTAGAGACAGGCGATGTATAGGCAAACATGGAAATAATAGGGTTTCATCAACATGTACCACAGTATGTTCTGAAAAATGTAAATGATGGAATAAGTCCATTGAAAAAAATCAGGAGTTACTTGGCAAAAGATGTTATGAAATGTGTATGAATGAAAGATTGAGGTAAAAAATTAACTAAAACACCAAACTATTCTCTGCAAATATCATTATACCCCCCGCAAACAAAGTTTGGGGGGGTATATAGGAATCACCCTGTCTGTCTGTCCTTCCGTCTGTCCGTCTGTCCACACTTCTTGTAAGCGCAACTCCTCTTAAACCACTTGAAGGATTTTGATGAAACTTTACACAAAGGAAGGAAACTATATGGAGATGTGCATGAAGGAATATAATTATTGTCCGAAACCAGGAAGGGGAGATAAT
>MJUU01056178.1:75768-92049 GCA_002080025.1 Modiolus philippinarum
CCCCAAAAAAAAAAGGAAGAAAGAAAGAGGAAAAACTTATTTAAAAGCCTTAAACCTGATGCTGCTGCTAAATTATTAAATCTGACCTTGAACTTTTGACATTTTTGCAATGATACTCATGACTAAAAAAATTGTGATAAAATTAACATCCATCAGCTATGATTGTACAAGAAAACTGACATTTCCCATTACCCCGATCAGTTTTTTTTTACTGTAAACAGCCTGTGGCCTTACAGTTTAACCCTGGCCTCAGGAAGGCATTTTCATAAATAATTTGATCAGGTTCAATTTCAGAATCCCTAGGATCTGTGAAAATTTAGTATGGTCACTATATACAAAAGGATACATTTATAAACTGGTTCGCTGTACATTTTCAGAGGTGATGTAGAAATAATTGAGGAAGTAATTGTTGATTTGAGGTAACACATTACAGCAGGGGTTTGGTTTTAAATTCATAGTTTAGTTTCCATGGATAATTTATTTATTAGGTTTATTTTATGGTTCTCTGTATAAACATTGACTCAACTTTTCTTAGTACATGTATTTTAAATGATTAATGAAGCATATGGAGTTATGCGATGTGGGACAAATTCATACAGAGTTGCAGAATGCAATAGAATTTTTTTATTTTAATATTTTTTAATTTTATCTTAAGTACAACTAGTTCTTTACTATTCCTTAAAATAAATACAAAAGTTTGGTTTATATAACTACTTATCCAACTTTTATTCAAGTTTACCTCCAAGCATATATCTCAAATGGCTATACATATAAGGGTCATCTCTATACTTGCATATGCATGCATCTAGGATGATTTTTTGGCATTCAGACAAACTTTTGACAATGTGGCTTACAATTTCCACTTGATTCACATTCACTCAATTTTGCATCTGAGAACATATATCTCAGTTACTGTTTGTGTAAGGAAAAGTTATGTAATATTTTTAGAAAATAAAATCATTATTAGAGTTAGAGGTATTGGTGAAGGTTGTAGAATACTATAAAATTTAGAGAGATGTTTCATTGGAATAGCTAAAGCAGTTTCAAAATACACATGGATATATATTGTAACCAGTTTAAGTGTAATAGATGATCAAATGATAATAATTTTTATTGGAAATTTGAAAAAAGAACAATTGCAAGTGTAAAAAGCAATGTTATCATATTTGAAACACTCACAATTTAAAATTTTATCAAAAGTTTCATACTAGAGACAGGCAATGTATAGGCAAACATGGAAATAATAGGGTTTCATCAACATGTATCACAGTATGTTCTGAAAAATGTAAATGATGGAATAAGTCTATTGAAAAAAAATCAGGAGTTACTTGGCAAAGATTGAGGTAAAAAATTAACTAAAACACCAAACTATTCTCTGCAAATATCATTTTGATATAAAATTGTCAAGTTATAAGATTTACATGAGATTTACATACATTATATTAACATAGATCATATTTTATAATGTATTTCTCTTCTCTATTTATCCATAGTAACATAGGTGGTATACCAACACTAGAAGATGTAACCATTAAAGATAAAGAAATAGAAAAAGATTGGAAAAAATTCAAAGAAGATGGACATGTATGTGTTTATATTTATGAGTTATATGTATAAACAGGATTATACAGTCAACTTTGACCTTTACAACTGCTTCTCATTGGTTCGATTCATTTTTTGTGCTTTCATACAGGAACTTTTGATTCAACCTGTGTGAGACTACAAAGTTCTACAATAGCATTTGATTTGATTTGCATAAACGACTGAAATACTCTTTGCTTGTAACACTTTAGATAAGTTAACTGAAAAATAGATTCACTGACCAGCATAGAAGTACTAGAGTAACAAGGTCATTTTATACACTTGTATACCATACAGAAGCACTGATACAGTGGTTATGAATATGGGAGTCTGCAGGTGACTATTCCAACAATTTATGTCTCATCAGCACAAATTTAGAGGAACACATTGTAAAATATGTGCAAAAATGGGTTAAGGGAGCAAAAGTTTCAACTTTTTTAGTATCATTGAACTAAAAAATCTCTAAAACCATTTAAATAGTATATAAAAACATAATGATTTCATATTACGTACATAAATATGATGTAAACGATGGTAACAACTTTGCAATATCAAACATCTAAAAGAAAAAAGGTGAAACATAAGTTACAACTAAAACTTGAAAAGACAAAGGAATTAGTTTAATTAAAGACAAGTGTGGTGTAATGGACAAAAAATATTCAGTCCGTCTCTGAGTAATAAGTACAACAAAAAACTGAGCAAAACATAGGACCAAAGTCTGGACAGCATACTACTCCATATATGGGGGATAATTTTTGGATCTTGTCATTTTCTGGATTTTGACCCTTATCTTTCCATGAACTGTGGATATAGAAAAGAAAGAAGTTTTTTGTATTTCATTTTCTGGATTTATGTATTTTAAACACTTGCATCCATGTATTCCATAAGAAACGAGGAGTTTGATCACAAATGCATGAAACTTGTATGCGAACATGGATTGATATATTCTTAAAATAAAGTTAAAGATAAACTGCGAGCATTTGTCAGGACAGTACTATGTGTATTGTCCTCATGTTTTATGTACTTCATTGTAAAGGTACTCTTCTTGATAAATTGGACTTTTTCTAGTTGGATTTTTATTGTCTCGAGAGCGACGAAAGTCGCGGAAAGTGAGACATAGACATACAAAGTATGACGGTGGCGGCGACAGTGTTAACTTTTACTAAATACAGGATATTTTGAAAACCCTCTGATGTAGGAACATCATATTTGGTCCATTGGTAGTGCAAATCAAGTGCTACCTGACAGACATAAAATCATGTGACCTTGACCTCAGTTGCACAGTTCAGTGACCATGTTAAGTTTCTCTGATTAGATGCATATCTCAATAACTGTAGGTGGTAGGTCAATGATATTTGGTATATAGGTTGGTCTTGAGTAGTACCGGTACATGTCAGTCTGGTATATGACTTTTGTCCTTGACCTTCATGGTCTAGTGATCACGTTAAGTTTCTCTGATTAAGTCCATTTCTCAATAACTATAAGTGGTAGGTCAATAATATTTGGTGTGTAGATTGGTCTTGGGTAGTACATGTCAGTCTGGCATATGACTTTCATCCTTGACCTCAATTTCACGGTCTAGTGACCATGTTAAGTTTCTCTGATTAAGTCCATTTCTCAATAACTATATGTGGTAGGTAGATTATATTTAATATGTAGGTTGGTCTTGGGTAGTATATGTCAGTCTGGCATATCACTTTTGTCTTTGACCTCAATTTCACGGTCCAGTGACCACGTTAAGTTTCTCTGATTAAGTCCATTTCTCAATAACTATAAGTGGTAGGTCAATAATATATGGTATGCAGGTTGGTCTTGAGTAGTACATGTCAGTCTGGCATATGACTTTTGTCCTTGACCTCAATTTGATGGTCTTGTGACCACGTCAAGTTAGTATGATTAAGTCCATTTCTCAATAACTTTAAGTGGTGGGTCAATGATATCTAGTATGTAGGTTGGTCTTGGATAGAATATGGCAGTCTGGCATATGACTTTTGTCCTCGACCTCAATTTCATGGTCTAGTCACCGTTAAGTTTCTCAGTATGTATTTGTGGTAGGTCATTGATATTTTGTATATGGGCTGGTCTTGGGTAGTATATAATGGCCTGCTGTATGGCTTTTGTGAGTGAATCAAATTTCACAGTTTAGTGAGCATGTTTAGTTATTGTTTAAAACATCAATTCAAATGTCAAGCAGGGACGGGCGAGACATCTTTTAGGGTCTACTCTTGTATGAGTCTTTTTGTGTATTTATTTTTTAGCCATTCACCACACATAGGGGAGGGTTTAGATCCAACAAAACGATTGGCTTGTCCTTGTCTTCTTATAAAATTTGAATTTTTTGATATTCGGGTTATTGGATGTGGTTTGTTGGGAAATTTTTATCTAAAATAGTTTATTAATACACAGGTTGTCAGGCAAACAATTTTTGCGTCTCTTGGTGAATTCCCATTACCATATTTGGTGTTGGTATCAGGTTTCAGTGGTGCAGTTCACGTTCATTATCAAGGCCGAGATTTGGGATCAGCCAATCAATTTAAGGAGGGCCATTTGAATTGACCAATCAGGAGCTCCTTCATCTGCTGGATCCATCAGTTGCGCGTCTGCATTGGTACATTTGCGCTTTTGCAGTTCTAGTGAACACATGTGTATGCAATTTATTCTGCGAAGTTTGCCAAAAAACCCTCCCACCTCTACCCGTTATTTTGTTATTTCCTGCCTCTTGATAAGGGGAGCTTGTGTTGCCTTCATTATATTACTGTATTTTATTTTTCATTGTTTACTTTGTAGAGTAGGATATCTGACAAAGAACTCAGTTCATTTTTTCTTATCTCTGTGGGAATACCACAGATTTTCAATTCATCATGTCATGTTTTTCAATTATTGTTGTTAATTGTGTATTAATATGAAAAACATTAAACTGTGGTTCTTTCTCCCAAACCTGTCTTTGTTTAATATTATACCACAGTTTCCAGTTTCCTGGTCACTGGTTCCTGTACTGGGTTGCGAACGATATAAGTCAGCGGTGTCTGCAATTGTTCTCGGTCTGGTACTGCTACCAAGTGCACTATACAACAATACAATGGATTATTTGGATATAGTACACTTACCCGGTTCTGACTAGTGTAAGTCAGGTTGCTACCTGCAATTGATCAGGGCTTGGTCGGTTTACTAAGCCCATTACTGCACAATAATTTGAAAGCAACATAACTTGGACACATCATTACATGGATACACAGTACTCTTTACATGGATAATTGCTACTTGCATCAATAGTTTAACATTGAATTTAAAACACAAATTAGTATCTGGAATTACTTCATAAGAAGGTGAGCAANAGGTATACGGGCTTGTCTGAACAGATTCAAGATTGGCATTCAACATTGGTATTATTATTTTTGACTGTATTTGTCAGCAATGGCCCAGGTGAGCGATACAGGCTCTTGAGAGCCTCTTGTTTACTTTTTGGCAGCCATTTAGGGCTTGCTATATGGTGTGAGGTTCCTCACTGTGCTGAAGACTGTACGGTGACCCTCTAGATGCTCTGTTTTTGGTCGTTTTAACCTGGAGATGGGATGTTGTCTCCTTGACATTTACCCCATTTCCGTTCTTTTTCATAGTCATCAAGTTATTGGTGCTTCTCACTATTTCTTTAAATATTCAACAAGAAACAGAAAAGCTATTCAATGGCATTAAGAAGCCAAGTATTCTAAAAACATAAAACTTATCTTAATTGAAATTTTATGTTATTAGGGTCCACAAAGAAATAGATTTGATAGATTATATATGCAAAGAAGGGGTACAACAAAGAAAACCTCCAATCCATGGAGAACCTCTTTGGCTGGATCTATGATGGGACTTACAAATACTATGAGGTCAAGTGTTGATGAAGAAGAAACTCACATTGAAGATGAAGAAAAAGAGGATGAAAATCCTAGTAAAAGTAGGTCACTTTTAGCTGAATATTTTGATAGTCGCATAGGTTTAAATTTGAGATACATGCTATATTGACTTCAGCTCCCTTTTTGGCCACTCTTTTTCAATTTATCTATTTATATATTATGTTTTTAAGAAAGCTGTGTGGCTATTAGCTAGGTCCAATATATGGATGAAATTGAATTGCAAAAGAAAAATGGATGTGAATAATACTTTTGTTGTGTTTTAACCACTTAATTTTTAAGCTACTTATTTGTGAACATGTAATTTTGAATTATCATGATATCTTTATATATCATAGTACCTTTTTAGATGGCTACGTCTGCTAAAATTAATAAATGCATGTACATGTATAATGCACATATCCGTATAAATGATGAATATAGTGTATAACTTTCAAACTAGATCTCCAAAAAGGCCATCTTTTGAATTCAACAAAATTTGTATACAGTGTAAATGCGAATAACCCTATCAATATACATGTGTATGTGCAAATTTTTACATCTGCCCTTTGCAACGTACAGTAATTTTTGTAACATAAGAAACATAATAAATGAAGTGTTAAAACATGGCAAAAATGTCACAAATTTTATATTTGCATTTCTATATAATCTCGCATTTTGTCTATTTGAAGAGGCTAAAGTTAACACATTTATAAGGGACAATTTAAGTGAAATACTTCCCAGCATTTATGAAATCTCTCTCAGTTCAAAATCTTTTGACGAACTTGAAAAGAAAAGTGAAAAATCAAGTATAAATAATTTTTGCACTTTGAATAGATGTCTTATATTTTCTGCATGAGTAATTATTGTTACTTTTATGGGTTTGGGCTTTAGTGGGTTAATTTATAATCATATATTTTGGTTTCTCTGTAAGATTTTCTTTATTTGTTTTTTATTCATTAAAAAAATAAGTTCAGTTTTAAATACTTGACAATATTGGTATAATTTATGATACAGTATGCTAGGAAAAAAATTCTACTTATCTAATTTATTTCAATCAAATCCAAGGGTATGTAGATTAAATAATGAAAAAAAATTTTATAAGTAGTTTTCTTTGTCACATGCAAATTAAGTTAATATATTCAAATTTTTAAATGATATTTGAATTCGGTGATTTTTTGTGCAATGTTGATGTTGTGCCTTGTTGCTTCTAGTATTGTGTAGTTTGATATATTTATTATAATTTTGAGTCATTGCTGTGTCCATTTTCAGCTGCATTAAAAAATGTGTTTTCAAAAGTATTTGTTTACAATATTGGTAAGTCTATGTGTCACTAATTCACTGATGAAATAATTTCTCTTCACATAATTTCTTTGTATATTTCCGAAGTTACTTCCATTTTCTGATAATATTTTTTGACACTGTATACTTCGTACATCAGTTAAAATATGATTAGCATTCAAAACATTTATTTAGGTTTCAAAAGCCATTTACAGAGATCAAATTTACCAAAAGAAGTTGTTAATCCAGGTGCTTATTGTTTAGATAGATTACCTGAAAATTTTGGTCATAAAAGAGTTTCTTCTGATTTTTCACAGCCTTATTATTTGTTTTTCTTTGTACCAGCTAAATGCTATACAAATTGTTTATTACAACTCAAATGTTAATGTTTTAATGAAAAGTCTGCAGTGCCTTTAAAATAAGTTAATATGAGATATAAATAAGCAGTAATGCAATCCATGTGCAAAAAATAATTCTATATGAAAGATTATGGAACCCATTAGGATATTGATCAATTTTGCTTAAATATGAAATGTAACAATCATGTTTTTTGATTACACAAGTTAATATCCTTTAACTGTGACTTGAAGCATAACCATTTATGATATGACAAAAACCTGAGTCTTCCAATCTCCATTTAGTGAAATTTATATTATTGAACCGTCTGAAATTGGAAAAGGAGATAACTCAGAAAGGGCAGTAACTTTAGGTAATGTCGAACACAGAATTTAATGTGCTCATTGTAATAATGTTGTAATTTCTGGTACATATCAAATTTTTCTCCTTTATCTACTTTAAACAATAATACATGGAACCATAATGGTTTGCAGAAGTAAGAATACAAAATAACACTGGGTACCAGGTTATGTATAAAAGGTAATATGGTTGAGTTCAAATGTAACAAATTGGATTGTAATGTAATTTTTTTTATCAAATATATGTAAGGTAATTTAATATTTATGCAACCACCCTACTAAGTTTTGGGACATATGGTTTTAATCTTGTCTGTTATTCAACAAACAATTTTTCTGACTAATTTAGGACACTCCTTGAAGTATTACATTTATGATATTCTGTACATGAGTTTACCTCAGTGAGTTTCATATTGAATTTGAGTTTTGCCTAGATTCAACCATTTTTAGGAGTGATTGACTTATAGATTTTTATAGTAATTCATGAGATTCCAATTTTTACGCTTTTTTTTTAAATGCTTGAGATTTTGATATTTGATATGTGAGTTTACTTTGATGAGTTCGAGATTCAAGTTTTATGTATATTTTTCCGATTTTGGTAGAGGTTACATCTTCCCAAGGCAAGTGTTTTGGGTCCATGTCCTTTCCAACAAACCCTTAACAGATTTGGCTTATATTTTCTGGCTGTTTCTCTGCACCAGTAGAAAACTGTTGCACCAATCTAATCAATCAAAATTGGTTAAAAAGGGGTTTGGGTTTGGGTACCCATAAACCGGTTTAACCCTACCGCTAGCTCTTGCTAGTGCCGGTACCAAGTCCGGCTATCCCGAGTTCCTATCGTTGTCCATGTTTGTCTTTTGTCATTTTAGTGTTTTTCTCGTGCGGTTCCCTGGTGGATTGTGGCATGTGATTGTGGTTTACGGCCATGGTAGGTGTTTCCTGTTATCTTTCTTATATTAATTCTTTGATTAGAATGTTGCATTTTATCAAGAGAAATAGCCAAGAAATATAAATGATATCTGTCCCAATCGTTGTGGCTCATTAAGTAGCTTGTTGTATATAAGCCAAATCTGTCAAGGGTTTGTGGAGAAGGACATTGAACTCAAACACTTGACTTGGGAAGATGTAGAGGTTATTGCTCTTTGGGCTTTTAAATTAAGTTTTATTGACTTGTTATTTTGTATTTGAGTTTACTCTGGGGACTTAAAGGTCAAGTTTCAGTTTGGGCATAATTCTCCGATATGTATATGAAGTCAACTGCCAGATGAGAGCATTCATAAATGCTGACACATATAGTTTATTTTAAGTACATAGGATGAACAAGCCCATCCATCCGATTGCCTTTTATTTCTTTGCATCCATATGGCTGTCTATTCATTTATTTTATATTTTTTAAAATTTTTTAAATGTATTAATGGTGTCTCAAAGGCATACATGGTGCTATACATATTTCCAGAAGGACATACCATCCCTTCTCTTACATTTCTATACTCCCGCCTTAAAAGGTGGTGGTATATATGATTCCTGTTGTCCGTCTGTCCATCTTTCCATCTGTCTTTCCATCCACCCATTCTTCAGTCACACTTTTGTTTCCGGATGATAACTTGAGTTTGCGTTTAAGGAAAGTTTTAATATTTTGGAATAATGTTTCTATTTGTAAAATACAGGTCAAGTTCGATTTTTAGTGTGATCGGATTTTGCGTTCCAGAGTTATTGCCCTTGATTTAGGCAAACTCTGTAAATTTTATGGTTTCCAGATGATAACTTGGGTTTGCTTTGGGGGAAAGTTTTAATATTTTGGGAAAATGTTTCTATTCATAAACTACAGGTCAAATTCGATTTTTAGCATGATCAGATTTTGCATTCCAGAGTTATTGCCTTTGATTTAGTTCCTAATGATAACTTGAGTTTGCTTTGAAGGAAAATTTTAATATTGTATGATAATGTTTCTATTCATAAAATACAGGTCAAGTTCGATTTTGACTGTGACCAGATTATGCCTTCCAGAGTTACTAGCCTTGATTAAGGCAAAATCTGTAAATAGTTTCTGGATGATAACTTCAGTTTGCTTTGTGAGAAAATTCCTGCAACTACTAGGATTGCCTATGGGCAGGGGTATCTTTTGTGATCAACAGATCACCTTTTTATACTTTTTGCTGTTTTTAATGTGGACTTCAAAGCTTTTGTGCAAGCAGTTAGAATAACAGTTTCAGCTTTCAAACAAAATATTACATGCGTACATAAATGTAGATATTTGATGTTAAACCGTTTTTACAAACAATTAGGAAAAATTGAAGTAATGTCCCATTGCTATTTTTTATACACCATGTATATATTGAGATTTTGTTTCTAAGTACTGTATAAGGCTTTATATTCAGGGTACGAAATTTTCCTGGTTTTCAGAGTAGGATTTATTAGCGGGTTTTTATATACACGGATTTTTAGTTAAAGTCATTTTATTTATTGATATTCAAGTATACAGTGAAATATTTGTGGTTATAAATTTTCTCGCTTATCGTTTAAAACGTGAATAGCGTGAAAATTAATACCCCACGAAATATAACAACCATACAGTAGTAAGCAAGATATTGAGTAGTGACCTGAGTCATTCCAGATATGGAGTAATTATTAGAGCTATACTGTAGCAACTATATCTAGCTCTGTGCAGTGTCCCATTTCATTTTTTTATTTATTCTTTAAATATGTTTAATTCAGTAATATTTTTCTGTAGATTTCTTTAAAACTGCTTACATTGTATATGTCTCTCACTTCTTTTATGGTAAAATATTGGCCTTGTGTTCAGTCAGTGAAGAAGGTCATAGATTAACATACATGTAAATGTTGTACTTACATAGATATTTATGCTGACTTTTTTCATATTTAATCACGCAGTTGGGTACAAATAACAGTATTGATTCTCTGTGATATTATTATTAAATTTTGGGAGTAAATTTCTATTAACCATGTTTTCAATTCTGATTTTGATGCCATTAAGCTGACATGATATACTATTATTAACACAGGATTCTGAATCCTACATTTTTTCCTACAGTGCCTGTGGCATGTAATTATTCATACATTCACACAAAACCTCTTTATTAAAAGTTTTCATCAGCATTCCTATTTGAATTACTGAACCAAATTTCACCTAAACTTGTGATTTTTGACTGGCAAAATCACTGCAATACAGTGGAACCCCCTGAAACAGGCTCCTCTGAAAACATGATTCCTCCATAAACCGAATTATTAGTTTGGGTCTTAAAATTTTACTTTTATAAATAAGTAAAATTTTTCTCTAAAAACAGACCCCTCCAAATTCCAATTCTTGTTGTATAGATCAGTCCCAAAATATATTTTTCAAAAAATTGGGTAAAATTTAACCCTGAAAACCAAACAAAAATATTTTTTTCTTACAATAAATATAGACAAACTTTATTTCACATGTCACACATCTTTTGCCATCTACATTGAAGTGCATTTGAACAGATTACACCCCACCTTGTCTTGACTGAAATTTAACAGAATGCATGAAAGAATACTGAAATAATTAACTCACAGTCTGAATGATTTTTAAGATCATATGCTGTACTACAGCATCAGTGTTTGGATTGAAGCATCAGAATTCTGGAACCTCTTGAAACCAGCCCATATCTTTGGTCCTGACAGAGGCCTGTTTTCAGAGATTCTACTGTATTATAGTAAGAGCCCCAACACAAAGCAAGGACCTTTTTAAATCACAATGTCTGTCTGTATGCAATTCCATCTGACCGTCACCATTTTTTTTAGCACATGATAATTTTAGTTAACAAATTCACAGTTTCAAGATATTGTACACATTGCATTTGAAAGTGGTACTAGAGGTCTTTGAATTTTGAATATTATCAAATGAGCAATAAGGATTTATGACCTTGAAATTGGACATTTCCTTTGATGGGAGATATCTTGAGCTTACAATTTAACCATTTTTATGCCCGCCTACAATAGTAGGGGGCATATCGGGTTTGGGTTTGTCCGTCCGGCCGTCCGTCCGTTCGTACGTCCCAAGTCAGGTTTACCCTGCAGTTTAAGTTTTTTCTGTGAAGGATGTATGCTATTATCATGAAACTTTACATAAATACTCATTAGGTTGTGAATAAACAAAAATCATAATAAAAATTTATCCAAGCCACCAACTTCATGCTTCACTGATCATGGAAAAAAGGGGGGTATTCTGAGGTTTACCCTTAGGTTGAAGTTTTTTGTGAAGGATGTATGCTATTATCATGAAACTTTGCATAAATACTCGTTAGGTTGTGAATAAACAAAAATCATAATAAAAATTTATCCAAGCCACCAACTTTCATCCTTTACTGATCATGGAAAAAAGGTGGGTATTCTGAGGTTTACCCTTAGGTTGAAGTTTTTATTTGGGAAGGATGTATGCTATTATCATGAAACTTTGCATAAATACTCGTTAGGTTGTGAATAAACAAAAATCATAATAAAAATTTATCCAAGCCACCAACTTTCATCCTTCACTGATCATGGAAAAAAGGTGGGTATTCTGAGGTTTACTCTCAGGTTGAAGTTTTTTTTCTTGGAAGGATGTATGCTGTTAACATGAAACTTTATATAAATACACAATAGGGTCTAATTAAACAAAAATCATACTAAAAATTTATCCATTCTACCAACTTCATGCTTCACTGATCATGGAAAAAGAGGGGTATTCTGAGGTTTACTCTTAGGTTGAAGTTTTTTTTTCTGTGAAGGATTTATGCTATTATCATGAAACTTTATATAAATACTCATTAGGGTATAATTAAACAAAAATCATAACAAAAATTTATCCTTTCTACCAACTTCATGCTTCACTGATCATTGAAAAAAAAGGGGGGGGTAGTATGAAGTTTACATTTAGGTTGAAGTTTGTTTTTCTGTGAAGGATGTATGCTTTTATCATGAAACTTTATATAAATACACATAAGGGTATGATTAAAGAAAAATTATAATAAAAAATTACCCATGCCACCAACATCATGCTTCACTGATCATGGAGAAAGGGGATGGTTTGAGGTTTATCCATAGGATTAAGTTGCTTTTCTGTGAAGCATGATAGCTATTATCATTAAACACCCATTAAATTTAATACTCATTGGGTATAATTAAACAGAAATCATCATAAAAATATATCCATGCAACCAACTTCATGCCTGGTCACGAAAAATAGTATTGTTCAAAATAGTTGTGAGGCGGGGCATTGTGTCCGTTAGACACATATTCTTGTTTTTTTTACATTTTAAACAAAATATATGAATTTTTTTCAATTTTTATTTACAGAGTTATTAGGCTTAAATTTTTTTATTTAATCTTAAAGTAAAAAAAGTTGCATACTTTCTTCAGTTTGTGATAAAATCAAGTTTCCTCTGTACACAAATTATTGCTGATTTGTACTAAACAGGCTTTCAGGAGGACCAGCTTGCCATCTGTGTTTTATTATGTATTAGATTCAGATTTAAACTTTCCTGTTTATTTGTTGTAGGAACATCTAGAATGTCGATGTCTGTAGACAATGAGGAAACTAAAACAGAGAGTGAAGGTGCTACAAAGACAGATGAATCTATAGATAAACAGGAAAATGCTGCTATAGAGAAATGGAAGAAAGAACAATTAAAGTAAGTTATTTCAAAATATCATGGGAATAAATAAAACAAATCATTAAACTCAATAGTCAGAATTTCCCTTCTCATGACCCTTTCCATACCCCAAAGTGATTATTTATTAACAAACTTGTTCTCGTCTTGATATAGCTGAAATGTTGCTTAGCAGATGATAAACAATATTCAATCAATAAATCAATCATTAATAAAATAATTCCTAGATTCTCATCCATTTTTTCTCAAATTTGGGTGGGAGGGGAATTTTATTTTATATTTTGTATAAAATTTGGTGAAAAATGCTGTCAATTCAAAAGAAATTTACCCAAATTGACCAAATATCAAGAAGAGGAGGGTGAAAAAAAATTGAGATGGATGTGGATGAGATTCTAGGATATTCTTTATTAGGACCTAATACACTAGATTTATAAGAAAGCCTTCATAATGAAAACCTCTCCAAAGTATATCTTTTTATAATGGGAAGGTCAACAATAATTCTCACTAAAAGGATGGACCAGTACTGTTTTTCAGGGGAACTAAAAATTCTTTTCTTGTCTCAGATTTTGACATTTACCGTTCAACTTGTTCTGATATTATGATGTTGTTTAGGAATATTGGATGTAAAGTATGGCCTGATGTGAAGAAGAAATTCTATTATTTGGTTATAAAAGTTAGAAAAATGATCAAAAACCTTCCAAAAATCAAAATTAAAAAATATTAGACAACCACGTGGAAGGTTAATGCTTCTCCCACTCGGTAAGCCCCGCCAGAGAAAATATTGAAGTCTTATTCTGGAGTGTTTGAGATTTCTTGATCATGCACTTTAACCAGTGTTAGAGTCAATAATTCTTGACTTTTTCAACAATTCAATAACATCAATTATAATAATTGATACCTGCAGAGCTTGAAGGATTTGTAGTTCTGTTTTTTTTTTTTGTTAATATATAACTAGTCTAGAATTTATGTTTTAGGGAAAAGAAACTAAAATTACTCATCACACTTGTAATTTCACAAAGAATTAAGAATATTTTGTAATTTGTAGGGTATCTGAAGAGAAGCAGAAGTTAGCAAAAACAGCATTAGAACTAAAGGTATGAAGACAATGTTGTATGGGGCATGCAATGTCATGGTATTTGGTCAACTTTGAAGGGTTACTTAGTAGAGATTTTTTAAAAGTTTCAAATTTCTATGTTTTACTCTGAACAAGAAACTGTTAGATATGCCCTTAAACTGATGGGGGAATGAAAATTTTATCAGATTTTAAGGGATTCAATTTTTGCATCATGTGCACCATCAGTTTACTGAAAATTGTTCAGGGGTGTAAAAATTTCTTCCTGAAGGTCAAGCCCAAGGCTTTTAAAGATTTGTCAAGCCCAAGCCCTGCTCTTGAAATGCAAAGCCCTTAAACAGCGACATTATCAGATTTTTATAGCGATCTGATTTATTAGACGTGAATCCAATCAAGTATAACGCCAAAATGATTCCGATACTAATATTGATCTATTGTTATGATGATGCCAGGAACTTATTTGTCGTTGTTTGAGGCTTATTTGACACCCAATTTAAATGAGACTCTCAATCAATTTATTGAAAATTATTTTTTATTCAATTAAAGAAAAGGCCCGAAGGACTTTTTCTCAAGAAAACCAGCAAGTGCGAGGCGTCCTACTGCACTGCCCCGGTTGTCAGACTAACGGATTTTTACACCCCTGTGGTTGTTTAAAAGTCTATTTACCTTTTTGAAGTAAATATTTGCTTACTGAAATAAGAGACAGTCTATATTATATGGAAGATTAAATTCACACGGAGACATCCTGAGCTCATCATACCTAAAGACATAGCTCTTCACTTTAAATAGAAAAGGTTATTATGCAAACTTATAAATCTATCCTGTTGAAAGTGTTGGCTGATATGCATATGAAAAAGAAAGGAAATGGAGTAAATGTCAAGGAGACATATCCAGGTTAAATTGACCCAAAACAAAGCATCTAGGGGTCACCGTATGGTCTTCAACACAGTAAGGAACCTCACACCATATAACTAGCCCTAAATTGCCCCAAAAAGGTAAAAAAAGTGAATAAATCAATGGAAAAAGTGAATAAATCAATATACACCATTTGCTAGTAAAGGTTAAAACAGTTTTATTTATGACTGAATTTATAGTTAATTAGAAAATCACTGAAATAACTTTATATTTTCTGTATTACAGAGGAGTGCTAAAGTAGCCAAAATAGAACAGCTAGTCAGACAATCACTGGTGCAGACAGATAAAATGACAGGACGACAAGACAGGGCTGATGTACACTTTATTAGACCAAAGAGGTAGCTAATAGTGAAAAAATACAATGTTAAATTCATACATATCGCTTTCTCTAGGTCATGGAGTGCCAAGTATTTTCATGTGTCATTCAATGTCAAAATACTGATAGTATGTGTCTAATAAAGTGTCAAGCACACTATGTGAGTCAAACAGTGTCAAACACACTCTGAATGTGTTTAACAGTGTCAAAAATTCTGTGTATCATACAGTATAAAAGACTCTTTGTCTGTCATACAGTGTTGAACACATTCTGTAAGTGTCAAACAGTGTCATAAAACACTCTTTTTGTCATACAGTATCAAAAAATTTATTTTCTTTGATACAAGTTCAAACATTCTGTCTTTCATACAGTTTCAAACACATTCTGTATATGTCATACAGTGTCAAACACTCAGTGTATCATACAGTGTCAAACACACTCTTTGTATCATAAAGTTTTAAATACACTCTTGAAGTGTCAAACAGTGTCAAACACACTATATATGTCAGGCATATTATGTGTCATACAGTGTCAAACATACTCTATGTGTCATACAGGTTCAAGCATATTCTGTGTGTCATACATTGTCAAACGATTTTTTTGTGTGTGTTTTACAGTCTCAATACACGCTGCATGTGTTGTAGATTTTTCACAGTGCCAACACACTCTCTTCATGTCATACAGTTTCAAACACACTCTGTATGTGTCATACAGTTTTGAATGCACCCTGTGTGGGTCACACAGTGTCCAAAATGTTCTCTGTGTCATACAGTGTTAAACACATTCTTTATGTGTAATACAGTGTCAAACACACTGTATGTGTCGAGCAGTGTCAAACATGTTTTGGAAAGTGTTTCATACAGTATCAACACACTTTTTAAAGCCCCGTAAGGAAAAGTCGGGGGGGGGGGGGGTT